>BJBW01017417.1:14015-34478 GCA_004320125.1 Scolopax mira
AAGTGGATGAAGCAAACACACTCAGAGCAGTTCACACCGTCCTTTCCCTACACGAAAATCAAAAGCCTGGTTTAATTTTACCACTTTGGCATCAGAGCTGTGTGTGTTTGGGGTTTGGTTTTTTGTTCTAAAAGGTGCTTATTTCCACCTTGTCCCACAGGAAGCAGGAGAGTGTTCTGAAGGAAGAGTTTAACAAGGTTTAAGAGTTCAAAGAGACAGAATCTGAATTATTTTTACTTAAAAACCCACTAAATTCCATCAGGAGCTGCTGCAACGGGTGCCGGGTTGGGCACACCACCTGAAGCCTGACTAGAGATAAAAAACAAGAGTCTCTTCCAGGTAATGCCTGCCCACACCCCGAATTGTACCAAAAACCTGCAAATCTGACCCCAAATTCTGAGCGCAGTCAGGACGGTAGCCCCCGTGGCACTCGGTGGGGTGAAGGTCCAGATGAACAGCTGGGACAGGGTGAAGGATGAAGAATATCGGGACCTCTCTCTGCTCTTTGAGCGCAGGCAGGAGCCAAAAACAACAGGAAAAAAGAGCTCAAACCACCTGGAAACGGGGCTGGTGCTGTGCTGGGTTGCAGAGAGCGCCAGCCCCGCGCAGACTAAGCAGAACTGTTTTCAAAAGGCACATTTCCCTGACAGTTAGTCAGGTGCTTGGAATTATTTCGGGAGAAGGCCGGCTGGTAGCACATGGGGAGCTGCAGCCAACGCAGCAGAAACGTGGATTGGGGTGTGTTTTTTTTTATCCCTATGGCCTCGGCACCCTTTGGAGCTTTCTAGAACCAGATAAAGAACATTTGCCCGGTTACCGGAAGCAACGCTCGCTCGAGGCCACCTTTGAAGCATTTGTCTCCTTTATTATTGGCACCGCCTAGAAACAGAACCATAAAACTCATCCTGGCGTCGCTTTATTAGTCCTTTGAAAGGTGATTAAGAAAATTGACGCTTTTTATTTAAAAAAAAAAAAAAAAAATAAACCAGTCCATTTGGCTTCTGCCAGAGCCTGGGGGAAGAGCTCCACCCGGTGGCGCTCCGTAAAGGCACAGCTGGAGGCTCGGCGCTGCTACTGGTTTCACTGGAAAGTTTCAACTTCCAGGATTTCTCCTTAAATGAGTGGTACAGACTAGGAGAAAGCTTCGCGAGGCACCGCTCACACCCCCTGGTTCTTTCTAGAGAAAAACAACCCTCACAACCAAAATAATCCAAGGAGCCTCCCTGGGCCGTGCTTGGGGCACCTGCTCTGGGATCAAACACCCAAACGTCTTGGGGAGAAACCTCCAGGATTCCTGGGTCAGAAGAGGCACCGAGCCCTGAGCCTGGAGCTCAAATTTGCAGGATTTTTGCGTGATGGAACCATGGCTGTTCCTCTGCTCAACTTTTAAGTTGTGAACTTTTAAGTGACAGCGAAGATGGAGGGTTGATTTGTCTCTTTGGGACGGATGAAGGATGGAAGTGACTTTTTTTCCCCTTCTATTTTACCAATCCTAGGAGATTTCTTGATTTTCCAAAGAATTCGCCTGAAAGATTTCTCTGATGAAGAGTGGTAAAATTTGTTAACCACAAACCATCATCTCTGTGATAAACATCTTGACTACAGTCCCAATTACAGGTCATGTGGAATCACAATCAGCAGCGCCAGGGACACGTACACCCTGCCTCACCAAAGGCATTTTTGCCATGTAAAAATTGGGCTCCTGGAGCTTCATTATGGTTTATACAGCTTCAGAATTTCCTCTGCAAGATGCCTGGTAGATATTAATCAGGGAAGAAATGGTCCCCAGAAGACCTACTAACCACGGAGAAAAGCGTCCAGCCCAAAGAAACCCCGGAGGCAGCCAGTGGATTGCATTGGAGAGATCTGCCATGTGTGAGAGGATGCTCAGAACTTCAGCCTTCACTCGGGCTTTCGTTTCTTTTTGACTCAGAGGCGACGACGCACTGCTGGAAACAAGTGTATTGATAGCCCATAATGTAATAATAATCAGTGATAGCTCACAAATGAGAGGATACGTTTGTGTTAAAATAGCTGTATAGCCAAGGAGGGAAATCATACCCCTTGTGCTGCTTCAGCTTTCTTCTTAACTGGAACAAGATTCTCAGGGATCTGAAAAGAAGAGTTATTTCTCCTAGAGCACTCAAGGACAGGTTTTTTTTTCCTCTAGCATTAACCACATCCATGAAGAAGAGCACATTAACCACATCCATGAAGAAGAGCACCTTCATTTTAGCCTGAATAGAGGGAACAAACACGCTTTGTTCCCTCTCCTGCCTGTGGCCCCCCAGCCAGCCTTACCGCAGAATGCCCAGGAGCAGGGAGAAGGCCCAGAGGGCTGTGCTCAGAGTCCACCACTTCTGAGAGCCAACGCGGAGGACGCCGGCGTCAGCCGCCCAGGCGACGTGCTCACAGGGGAAGTAGAGCTGGTCGGCCAGGTTGCTGAGCACCGACAGCCCCCGCACCAGGCCATCCTCGTCCTGCAAGGAGCACGGGGGACACGCCTTGGTGCCTGCGGCACGGCCAGGGAGACTGCCACTACACCACGCCGTGCCCCACGCTCACCTTAGGGCCCAGCCCGTAGCTGCAGCTGTAGCTGAGCATGGCTAAGTCGTCAAAGAGGCGCAGGGTCGTGCGGGCGGCGTTCAGCTGAGCCGACACGGCCAGGAGGCTCCCCGGCAACCCTGATGGTGGGGCCTCCGGCCCGGCCAGTGCCCCGCCCGCCAGCTGACAGCCATAGCAGAGGGCACGGACCTGCGAAGGCACAACCCGGTGAGGATCCGGCCGTGCGGGACAAGGCAGGGCCCCACCGAGCCGCTCCCGCCACTCACCACCCGGTCCCGGCCTCGGTAGGCCTCCAGCGCGGCGACCAGGCCGCTGAGGCCGCCCGCCGCCATAGCAACGCTTCTGGGCTGTGACGTCACGGCGCTCACGGCCCACCTGGCGCTGGCGCGGGGCACGCCGGGAAGGTAGCGGGGCAGTCGCCATGGCGACGCGGCCTAGCGGCTGCTGAAGCCCAAGCGAGGCTTGCCGCCTGCTCGCCCATGGCGGCCTACGCTGTGCCGACCATCCCGGCCCCCCTCACAGGCATTCCCTTCCTGAAGGCGTCCCACATTCGGCTGGGGGATGAGCGCTGGGCGCCAGAATGCGCCTGCCAACCATTTTCTCATAGCCAGTACCTCCCTTTCTGGGGGGTTCACAGGCAGCCACCGGCCCCACTCCCCTGCAGCGGGCAGGTGCTGGGTCTGGCTGCGGATGGCAGTGGGGGAACCTGTTCAGAAACTCGCCTGGCGTTTCCAGAGAGACCCCTGCAGCTGGTGACCCCATTTGTTCCCCCAAAGTCTCATGTCCGCATGCACACAGACCCCCGTATCCACATCCTCACCTCAGAGACAAGGGAACGCTTCCCCTGTCCCCACCTCCCCCTTCAGAGAGCACCCCTGCCCGCGGCCAAGAAACAGAAGGATAACATTCCTTGTGGAGACAGGGACAAAATAAGGCTTCCTCCATCCATCTACACTGCCTCATACCCAGCGCACGAGATCCGGCCCGCTGCCCGTCCATGGCAGTCGCACAGGGGTGAGCTGTGTGACAGACCCATCTGTCCCCAGCAGACCTTTCCCGCAGTCCCTGGGTGCTGCGCCAGCAGCGGGAGGTTCGGTGGCTTGGCTCAGAGTCATGCTGCGAGCAGCTAAAGCTGTTAGAACTATTTGGATAATTTGCTTTCTCTTTTTTTATAGCCCAGTAAACCTGGTGTGCAAGAAACAGGTTAATAGCACTAACTAGAGCTACTCGCCAGCCCAGCTGTTGCTGTGCAGCCTTTGCACCGCAACCTTTGCACGCTCCTGATGCACCACATCCACGTTCTGTAGCCTTGCAACCCACCTTGCTACAGTCTAGTGTTAACAGCTTTGCTATTTCACTGCACAGAATGGATTCAGGAGTAGTAACATGCTAAAAGAGCGGCTGCCTTGAGATGGCAGCTCATTAATATTTCCTTATAAGGGTAAATAGAGCATATTTAGAAATAACACCGTTCGTTTCCCCCATCTGGCTGTTTGGCAGAATCTGTTCCCACTATTAAAGAGGATGAACGGTCCTATTACGACACTTCTTACCAAGCACAGTTTAAGGGTGAATGGAGTCCACCTGCAAAGCCAAGTGAAAAGGTAACAGCATGGTTTTGGGGAGGACCAAGACATGGTTAAAGGGCAACATGTGTTTATGTTGAATTCTGACCAGAAAGGGGTGGGATCTGTGAAAGGGAAAACCAGATGGGTGGAAAGACAGTGAGGGGGAAAAGAGGATTATGCTTAAAGTGGCTGTTCTGTAGCTCTCTTGGCTTTCCTTCAGTACACATCTCATATTAAATTTGGGGATCCCAGAAGCAGTGGATCTTTGAGTGAGCAGAAACATGCCTACGGTGCCCCAGAGAAGAGGACACACAGGTACCAGCAGAAGAACCTGATGGGCATCCCTGGGAACTGCTCTTTCCAATGCACATTGCTCATTAAACAGCTCATATCTGGTATCTTGCAGAGCATACGACAAGGAACTTGCTGCCTCCCAGATCCACCACATGAACCTGCAGCTGGGGGACGGTCGCACCAGATTGTCCACCTGGGCGTCAGAGCACTTTCCACCACACGATCTAGGTAGGGTAATTCTGCAACACACAGGCAACACATACAGACCACTACTGAGGTTTATGACAAGCTGAACAGTAGGTTTTATCACTTGTTTTCAGTGATATAATTATAGATAAAGACATAAAGCATTCATATAATATGTGTATAATTTTATATTTTTAATGTTTGATAGTTTTTATGTATTCAGCATCAGTGTTGTCACTGTGAGGCTCTGTTTCATCCTCCCACCACTTCCCTGGCAGGTTAAATACCTGTATTCATCCCTGTGCTCTATTGCATGGGGAGAAGCTGCTGTAGCTACAACTTGTTCGGAGACTGGAGTGCTCTGACAGCCTTTATTCTCGCTTTTTCCAGAGCCTGTAACTATTGTCCGTCCAAACAAAAATGCCTCGTCCATCCCCAGAGGTGATGAAGACCCAGAGAGAAATCAAGCGTTGACAACAATCAGTACTACACAGCTCTCCTACCCAGAGGTCTGTTCCCAGCTTTGCTGTGGGGGTGTTCCTCTGGTGCAGACCTTCTCTTTTTTTATGTATGCTACTCTGGCACCTAAAGGCCAGAGCTGTCCTTCTGTTGTCCCTTCTCCCCTCCCCACGTGAGGCTCTGCAGGGTGTAATGTGCAACAGGGTGCCATTCCCACCCAGAGCTTGCTTCTGTTAAATCATCTCCTGTGTTCTCCAGAGGGACAGGTGGAACCTCGCACCGAAGCCTGACTTGATGAAGCATCAAAGCAACATCTGCTTGGGAGATGAGCGTTCAGGCTCCCACTTCTTCAGCACAACACAGCAGGCAGACTATCAGCTGCCCCGCCAGAGCCAGAGGGTGATGTCAGACAGCAGGAGCCACCACGAGAGCCACATCCCCTTCGACTACCACGGTAAGGCCACTTTGTTCAGACTCCCAGTGCCAGGTGAAACCTGCTGAGGTTCTCCTAGCTCTGTGCAAGGGATGGTGATTCAGCCTGACGTTCTGGGAAAGGATCCCAGGCATCTCGGGCTGGAGATGGCTGGAAAGCACTGCTGCAGCATCAGTGTCTTTAGTGAAATGAGACTGTTAACCCAAAACCAGAGAGGACATCAGTGCTCAGCCTGCTGCTGCTGGTTCTCACAGTGACTGTTTATCTCAGGCACTTTCACTTCCCCAAATGATGTCACTTATCAGCCACCTCAAAGCCTTTGCCAGCCATAGGCACAAGCTGCCATCGTGCAGCAATGTTTAGCACATTCAGGTGACATCAGTGATTTCTGGGATATGAACCAGTAGCTTGATCTCACTCCTTTGCTGCATTTGTTTTTAAAAGTTGTTTTGCATTTGTATTTGGGAGGAAGGAGAGGATTTTGATCAAAAGCTGGTCTTATGCAATCTCAGGAAGGGATGTGGTTAGAGCTAGTCATGGAAGGCATTAAGAAAATCCTCCTCTGACGTTGCCTTCTGTTTCCAATGGCCAGTGCTCTGCAGCTAAGAAAGAGGTCCCTTCATGCCATGTTTTTCAGCTGCTTATTTTACTAAATGTGGAACAAATCACAGTTTAATTGATCTTTTCCTTGGCCCCAAACTTGTGGAGCCACTCCATAACCAGCAGATGGAGTGATATTCCTCTAAATTCCACGTGAATTTCTTCATTTACCTCCTCACCCTGAGAGCTGTTTTCTGTCTGGGCAAGGGTTTTGAGCCAACTGCTGACAGCAAAGCCTGTCTTCTCCTCTTGTTAGTGGAAAAGCTTTTCTGATGTTGCCTCCTAATTTACTGGCTTGAATTTATTTTTTATTTCAATTCTGTCTGCCAGCAGATGAAAGTTCTGTCACAACCACGCAGGCCATGCTGGTCCCACACAGGCAGCAGAAACGACAACTTTCCGAAGACAAGTTACAGCAGGTACAGCCTTAATAGGCTTGGATTTCCCACGGGGCAGCGTGGGGAAGCAGGATTACACCAAGCGAAGCCGTAGCCTCCCCAGGAACATCACAGATCTGCTGTGTGCTCTTGAGATGGGACAGCCACTTGTCAAATCCTTTCTGCTCTGTGGGGAGCAGAGGTGTAGCTGAGAAAAGTCTTTGAAGGGAGGAAGGACAGGCAAGCAAGCCCCTATGCCAGGCAACGTTGGAGGGAGGGGGAAGGTAATTCTAGTCCCCCACAGAGGATAAGAGGAGGAAAACTGGAATGGCTAGAGGTGTCCAGCCAGGGTGAAGGTGTCTCTGCTCCACCAGCAAAGAACACTGTGCATCTGCCACAAAGAGGGGAGCTCAGATGTAGGGGCTGCCAGGTCTACCTCTTCCCTAGCCCTGTGTCCATCTGCTAAAAGCTCTTCTCTCTCCTCAGATCAAACGCTCACACCTGGATCTACCCTGGAGGATGCGGGACCTCTTCAGGACGGAGCAGAGAGATGAGTTCACTCCCAAGTCCAGAGGCCCAGCAGAAATCCAAAAGGCAAACTGCCAAGTGAGCCGCGTGCCCCTGGGGACCCTGAAAGGATACTGTCCCCGGAGGAAGGTGCTCTTCTCAGAATGATCTTCTCCCTTCTTTGGTGACCACCCAGAACTTGCTGTGCTGTGGGCTGCCAACACGTTGTGTCACCTGTCAGCCGTCCTGGTGCCTTGCTGTGTGTTATCTGTGTGTTATTACAGGGAATGTTTGTTTCCTGAGATGAATGAGGAGACAAGAAGGTGTTGTGACAGCAAGAATAAACACAGGGAGATTAGCCCAAAGACACGGGTGACACATTTCTCTGGATTGCGAGACCCACTGGGTGCCTCTGGGCAGGCACTGGGGCAGGAGGAAGCAGGAGTAGGGGGAAGCTCAGAGAAAGGGCGAGAGATGAGAAGCAAAGTGAGAGGCACCATCAGGGCTGGGGGGGTGGGGGCTGGAATATTCCCTGATGATCTGTTTGTGTTTTGATGTCAAGGCCTGAAACCAAAGGTCAGTGAACAGGCGGGCAGAGAGGTAGCCCTCCCCAGCATATGATGAGTGAGCTGTTTTCCTAGAGGTGAGCTATCTATTTTTGTTGAGTTGGTAACTCACGTGGGTTTCCCGAATGCTGAGCTTGCACTCGCTGTGTTTGGGATATAGATATTTTAAAGAGGGATCAGTGCAGGCCGGAAAGCCCCCTCCCTTGGGAGGCCGAGCCAGCAGGGTCAGCTGCTGCCTTCTCACAGCTGCCCTGGGAGGGAGAAAGGTTTCTTCCCAGCCTTTCAGTGCAGATGGGTTTGATTCACACGTGCTGTGAGCCAGCACCACAGCACATGAGCACGGGCCACTACATCCTCTCCAGTGGCTGCAGTGTGTGTGGGAGCAGTGGCTGGGCCCACGATTCTCCTGGTGCTTTCCTCTCAGGTTATGACTCTACATCCCTTGAGAAAGGGACAGTCTTTGCTCCGTCACTTACTCAAGTCCTCAAACACACACAGGCATCTCACGTGCAGTATTTTACACCAGGACGTTGTAACCACCTCGATTCAAACACCTAAATAGCATCATTTTGTGTAGTAAGAAGGACTTGCATCTGCTACCTGCCTGCCCCACCACTTTTATGTGACCCTGAGGTGGCATTGCCACCTGTGCTACTGCAGAAACCTTCACTGGGAATAAATAGTGAACATCTCCCTTCTGGTGGAACCAGCTGGGAGGACTCTGTGGTTATTCCCTTTCTTTTCCATGTGGATTTTGAGGCAATTTGAGACACAGACAGTAACACGGGCTTTTGAGGCGAGGGTCTTTGCTTTCTAAACTCCTCTCCTGCCCCTTCCAGCTCTGCCCGGGGAACGCCTCAACCAGGGAGGCCAAAGAGCTGTTCTTTGGTTCCCCCAGGGCCGTGCGTGGCTGGTGGTGCGTGACACCCCACCCTGCCAACGGAGCCACCAGCACGTACCAGTTGCAAGTCGGCAGCGCCTGCGACTCGGAGATAAGAGGAAGCCACGTTATTCCTCGACGGGTTCAAGACGACGTCACTCGCCCCCGCGGCCCCGTCCCCAGCCACCGCATCAGCCTCACGCACGTGAGGTCAACGCTAAAGCCACACCGCAAAACAGGGGCTCGGGCCAACCCCTGGGGGAGATTAGACCTGCAGGGCTGGGCCAATTAGGGGCAGGGATAAATTAGGGGATCTCGCTGTAGCCTTTGTTCTTTCCTCCCGTTCCTCCAGGGCTGCAGAGCTGCCTGTCCTGCTCGCCCTCAGCCCAGGTGGCCACCAGCCTCCTGGAGCTGCTGGATAAGCAGTGCCAGCAGCGATGCAGCCCCTTGGGCGCCTGAGGAGCTTGGCGCTGGAGCTGGAGGGTGGGCGATCCTGGGGTGCCTACGGCAGCGGGGAGCTGCTGCACGGGCGGGTGCAGCTGGAGCTGCGTGGGGCCCTGCGGCTGCGGGCGCTGGAGGTGTGCGCTCGCGGCCGCGCCGCCGTCCACTGGCTGGAGAGCCGCAGCGTGGGGCTCAACACCATCTACCGTGACTACACAGCCTACCAGACCTTCCTCTACCGCCGCTGCCAGCTCATCCCCGGTAAGGCTGGGGCTTACGAGGGGTTCTCTGCTCCAGGGAGTTGGGTTGGGACCCCCTTGGGCTGCAGGTGTCCCCTCCAGGAGGACCTCTGCTCCGCTGGGTGCTCACCAACCCAAGAGGGTTGTCGCTCTGGGACACTTTCTTCTCACTGTTGCCCAGAGTTTTTCTGCTGCTGGTTTCTAGGAGGCTGCCTGCAAACCTGGGGCTGCTGAGCACGAAAGGGTTGTGGCTTTTGTCCTGTTTGCTCAGGGAAGTGCAAATAGAAGTGTCTGTTCACAAGTGTGGAAAGAGCACTTAGGATTTCAGTAAATATTTGTTTTCAGTTTTCTGATGTGGGGACCACATGCTTGGCTGGCACGTTGCTCAGATCTTCTGCAAGAGGACAGGCTGCTTGAATTCTTTGTGTGGCTGGGATGAAACAATCCAGAGCTAAGGGATATGGAACATCTCAGCTCTCTGTCCGCTTATTAACTCTGTCTTTTCTTATGAAAGTGCCTGTCTTTTATCCTCCTCTCCAACGACAGTGTTACAGTTGTGGCTCCGTGGCTTTTTCTTCCCCTTTCCCTGCTTCTGGTGGCCTGTGACACTGTGCCATGTGCTGTCCTGCCCCAGAGATGGTCACAGGACTTCGCTCACACTGAGGGCATTTAATTGTGTCAGTGGCCAAGGGCAACCTAGAAAGTTGTGCCAGCCCTCGCTGGCAAATGTAGAGGTTGCAGGAGGGAACTGAGTGGTGGAACAGGGTCGTGGAGCTGCCTTCCTGGAGGTGTCCTTGTCTCTGGACCGCACTGGGGGGTCGTGTTCTCTATTTCTGGATGACTGTACCTTGCCATCTGCTCCAAACACCCACGTTACGCTGGAGTTTCTGTCTTTTGGCAGTGGCTCTTCTGTGCTGTGCCTAAGGATGGCCCCTTCGCGGCTGCGACCGTGCTAAGTCTCCCCATTGCAATTAAGGACATGGGAGAAGCCCTTGCTCCGAACTCCAGAGGAGAAGGTCCTGAGCACTTGGTCGCTGCAGTGTTTGGATGGTGGCCACGTTGGCTGTAAGGTCACAGGGTGAGTTTTATTCCCCATTATCCCTGTGGCGAATGCTTGTAGGGAAGCCGTGAGCTGCTGCGAGGGTGTTGGGGTTGTGCTGCTGGGATTGTGCAGGATAGAGACCCCGGAGCCATCAGGAGAAGGGTGCTGGGCCAGGGGCTGGAGGACTTGTGTGTGCTGCTCAGCCTCCCCCGCACCCTGCACCCTCGTGGCTCAGAGATGATGGTTTCTGGCTCTCAGGGAAAGTCAAACTGGGCTCCTTGGGGAGCACGGAGCCTCCCCAGGACTCGTGGGGTGGGATTTTATTGTCCCTACGCGGATTCCTTTTCTGCTTTGTGAGAGGGACACGGGCACGTGATCACAGGAGTGTTTTAAGGAAGGGAAGGTTTTGGGCTGCAGAGAAGAGCTGTCCTGCAGCCCAAACCCCTGCTTTTGGACCCCGATGGGTCCTGGTGTCCCCAACATTGGTGTGAAGACCTTCCTGATGTCAGCTAGCACAAGGCTGCTGAAAACATGCCATCATCCAAAGGTCCCTGTGACTGCTCCCTTCTTGTTGCTTCTGGATGAGATCAACTGTGTCTGCGTGGTGTTTAAAAAATGCAGGTTTTTGTCATGGTAACAAGGCGATGCAGAGGAGGGAAGCCAGGCAGAGATAAGAGCCCTCCCTTCTGCTCTCCCCCGAGCTGTGAGTTTATCTGCAGTTTCCTGTCAGGGTGGTGAGCCCTGGCACCGGGGTGCTGCGCTGTGAGACAAGAAAAAGAGGGGAAAAAAGGATGTTCAGCTTGCTTGGCTGAATGTATACCGTGTAATCATCTTAGGGAGCAGGAAGAGAGGAAAAAATTAGGGGTTTAACAGGCAAAAACAATACAAAGGAAGTCCTGGACTCTCCTACATGAGGTGATGTGGGAGAGCCCAGAAACATAGATGGTTTTTGGGCAGTGATCCTTTCTGTCCCGGGATCCCACAGTGCTTCCCAGAGGGGTAGGTCCTTCTCCCATGAGAGGCAAAGATCTAGAAGACATTTTATTTTCGTGGGGACATCCAGGAGAGTTACAGCACACGGCGGTGGAGGGTGAAGAGCTCATCAGGGCTCTTGTCCTGTTGCGTGGTGGCCCTCGCTCAGGGCTTTAATCCTCATCTACACACAACACTGGCAAATCTGGCAGGGATGGAGCTTATTCCTCAAGCCGGGAGCGTGTGCTTGTGCAAGGCTCCACATTGTCCCATCTTGTCTCCATATTGGGTCAAGGTAGAGCTGCTGACTCGTCCTTTTTACCTCCTGCGTTCCCCTCTCTCTGGCTTTGCAGGGAACCTTGTGTGGCTCCGGGCTCAGTGGGGAGAAACAGCCAGGTCCCAGCAGCAGGTCCAGGGAAGGAGAAGCCCCTTCTGGGGGTCAGCTCCTGTTGGGACCGGCTTAAGCCTGACCAGACTCTAGATGGGGCTGAAGAGTCGGAGATCTTTCCTGCACTGAGCCTGGCCTGGGTTTTAGATGGGTTTGGGCACCCAGGAGCGTTTTTGAATGGAAAGCCCTTGGCTGTGGTCCCACTGGCCCCGCACCCCAAGATCCCGGGAGGGAGGAGAGACCCTTTCCCAGTGCTGGGGTCCCAAAGTGCTTTAGAGAGGGGCTTCCCGCCGCACGTGGAGGTGGCTGTGGGCATCTCGTGCAGCTGCCACGGGAGGGAGGTTTGCAGAGATTCTCATCCCGTGGGCGAAGGCTGAGTCACGGGCTGAGGGGTTGTGCCGGCAGGCGGGAGGAGGAAGATGCCAAGCTTGGGATGAAGCTGCCTCAACCCGGCCAAGGCTCCAGCCCTTCTTGAGAGCCCCACCACCTCTAATGTCACTGTGCAGGGACAACTGCCACTTTCCCAGAGCTGGTGTCACCCCTTAACTTGTGACGTGCCTTCCTTCCTTCTCTCCCTCTCCCGTTGTTGTCAGGCTCCCTTTACAGAGTTCACTATGATTCATGTTTGCTCGTGGCAGCAAATGGTGGTGCACATAAAATCAAACATGGTCCCTTTCCCTTGGGGGAGGGAGGCAGACAATTCCAGTTGCCCTTTGGAGGAGGCTAAAGCTTTTGTGAGGCTCCAGCCCAGCTCATTTTCGAGGGCTGAGATCAACCCAATTCAGCGCAGCGGGTCCTGCCCAGCATGGCTGGGAGCAACTCGAAAACCCTCAAAACTTTGGCGGCCAAACGCTGAGTAACATTTTTTAATGCCTGTTTTTTCTCATCCCCAGCCCGTGCCCAGGGGTGGAGAGCTCTGGTGCTCTGCAAACGTGACAAAGTGGAAGTCTCTAAAGCTGTATTAACCCTTGGAGGGGGGCGCAGACCCCTTTTTCCCTCCTTTTTACAACATCTCAGGGCTCTGCTAATGGTGATGTCCACGCTGGGAGCCACCAGTTCCCAGTTTTTATGCTTTAACCCCAGACGAACACGGGCAGGTGGGCTAATAGTCCCCAGGCCATGCCTGACCCCGCAGGTGTAATCTGTGGCTGGGTTTTAGCGCGGCACCACCACAAACCCCAGCAGGAGCTGGTAGAAAACCAGCGCTCGCCTGGTTAAAAAAGCAGAGGGAAGCTGTATTGCTCACTCCCTAATTGCACAAAGCTGAACGCCAGCCAGTTCTTGATTTCTTAGAAATAAGCGAAGCGATGTCCCAGACCAGTTTTCCCTTCGCCGCCAGTTGGCCTGGCCACCCCCGTTCGAGGAGCCCGGAGCCAGTTGCAGCCTGTTCTGACCCCTGGGAACGGCTCTTGGGAAAGAAAGGACGTGGATCTGTGTGTGGCAGGGCCCTCGGCTCTCTCCTGCGGGAACTGGAACCAAGGGGCTGCTGCTCGGAGTGAGGGATCCCCCCGCTGTGACCCGGGGACACGCGTTCGGGATGGGGCCGAGTCAATGGATGTAGCCGGGATGGGAGCTGGAGAGGGGTTTTGGGGGGCACTGAGCAGCATCTCAGCAGAGAGGGGGTCACCCACAGCTCTCACACACGTGTCCCCTGCGTGGTCCAGACACGGCTGCTGCTGCTGGGCACCATAAACCGTCCTCCAGCCGATCACATCCCCCCGGGGCCGCCGTGGTCCAGACCCCCATCACCGGGGTGTCTCAGGGTGGGATGGGAACCACGCACCCCCACCGGGCGACACCCCACGGAGCCGGGAAGAAGAAGGAGGAGGGGGTTGCTCGCACATGCTCGCTGCCTTGTTTTGCAGGGCCCGACCGGGGCCGCCCCGTCCCGTCCCGTCCCGCCCCACCGGGGCCGCCCCCGGGCGCGCCGGGCACTTATAAAGCGGGGCGGGCGGCGGCGGGGCCGGGCTGCGCCGGGGATTTGGGCTCGTTCGCCATGATTTTCGATCGCCTTAAACGCTTTTCGATCGTGCTGGAGGGTACGGAGAGGGACGGCCCGGTCGCTTTCAGCCCCGGGCAGGCGGTGTCGGGCCGGGTGGTGCTGGAGCTGGCGGCGGCGGCGCGGCTCGGAGCCCTGAGGCTGCGGGCGATGGGCGCTGCCCGCGTCCACTGGACCGAGTCCCGCAGCGCCGGCTCCAGCACCGCCTACACGCAGAGCTACAGCGACCAGGTGGAGTTTCTCAACCACCGAGACACGCTCCTGGCACCCCCAGGTACGGCCACCCCCCCACACCCCCCCCCGGGGTATGGTCCCCCCCCACCTCCGGGAGACACCCCTGGGTGCACCAGAGACACCAGGGGCTGAAAAAATGGGGCAGCATGGGGCACCCCGGCTGCTGGGTGCATGGCACCCCAACCAGCTGCCTTTGGGGTGCATGGGGCACCCCGGCTGCTGGGTGCATGGCACCCCAACCAGCTGCCTTTGGGGTGCATGGGGTACCTTAGGGTCTGGGCACGCTGGGAGCTGGGTGCATAGATCCCCCCTAGACACCTCAAATGTTGGGTGCACCCTGGGGTTCTAGGGTACATGGCCAGACCCTGTTGCTCTGCAGGGCACCCCAGTTAGGGACTGGGCCCACATGAGACACCCCCTTTGCTGTGGGTGCTTCGTGGTAGGGAAGCAGAGTTGGAAAACTCCTGTGAAGGTTCAGGAAGGTTGCTTTGAACACCAGCCTCGGACAAGGTGGTCCCTGGAGGTCCCTTCCAACCCCAGCTGCTCTGTGCGATGCAGACAGGATGGGGGTGCAAACCCTGGGGGGGTACAGGGGGGCTTGGCCGGCCGTGTCCTGCCTTGGCCAGGCATCTCCGGGCTCTCTCTCCCGAGCCGCAGTGCAGGGGGGCTGCGGGATGAAGCAGAACCCACCCGGGGAAGCTGCCCAGCTCCCCGAGGAGGTGTCCCTGGGTCGTGTGTGTGCCTGGAGGCACGTGGAGAGCAAAGAGCACTCGTCACCCGCGGGATGTGCCTGGCTCTCGTGTCCCAGCTGTGTTGGTGCTGCTGCAATTCAACCCTGCCAGAAATGCTCCGGTGCCATCGCGCCGCTCTGAGCATCACTGCGGACTGTACATCTCTGCCTGGGGAGGAAGTTCTGCAGGAGAGAGATAATCGTCTTAAATCTGGTTTTGTTTTTTTTTTTCCCCACAGACAATGGTGAGGTCACTGTCCTGCAGGCAGGAAGGCACGAGTTCCCCTTCACCTTCCAGCTCCCCGAGTAAGTGGATGTTTTGTTGTTGCCTTAATGCAAAGGGGGAGCGGAGCCGCTTGGTGGGTGACACCTGGAAGGGGGGACGGGGCACCTCGAAAATGAGGTCCTTTAAGCAAAGCCCTTCTAAATAGCCCCGTTGTTTGTCTCCAGGACCCTGGCTACCTCCTTCGAGGGGAAGCACGGCAGCGTGCGCTACTGGGTGAAAGCCAAACTGCACAGACCCTGGTCCACGGTGAAGAAGGTGAAGAAGGAGTTCACCGTGATTGAACCCATCGACATCAACACTCCTGCGCTGCTGGTGAGCTCCCCCTGCTCCTCCCCAGGGTAGCAACATCCAAAACTTCCCCGGGAAGCCCACAGAGAAGGCGTCTGCCTCCCCTCCAGCATTACAGTGCAGGCCTGATTTCCTGAGGGAATATTTGCCCCCCACAACTTGTGCCATCCAGCCTTACCTGGGCTGGGCAGAGGTCATCTCTGTCTCTTAGTTTTTTGGAAACTTTAACACATTGCGACAGCATCTTGCATCAGATACCTAAGGAGTTGCTGATGCTCCCCGGCAGGTTCTCGGTGCCAGGGAGGTGCTTGCTTGGGAGTTTCATCCTTTCTTACTAAATATCTTAAATATTTCCCTTTCTCCAGGCTCCCCAGGCAGGTGCGAAGGAGAAACTTGCTCGTGCCTGGTATTGCAATCGTGGCCAGGTTTCTGTGACTGCCAAGATTGACCGAAAAGGCTACACCCCAGGTAAGATGATGTTCTGGTGCTCTTGAACCTCTGCGGGCCCATGGGTAGACCCCAGCGGGAGGGGATTTGGGGTCACTGTGAGCTGAACTCTTGACTTCTGGCACGAAATCAGCCGGAGAGCTTTAGAGTGTGCACCTGATGTGGGCAACCTCCTCAGGACACGCTCCCAGTGGATTAAACTTTGCGGTGCTGGGTGGCATGACCAGCCCTCATCCATCCTACGCAGCAATTCCTTGGGGCAGGACCGGGCTCCGTCTCCCCTCCTCCGACATGTGCATCTGTTTTGGTAGGTGAGGTCATCCCTATTTTTGCTGAGATCGACAACTGTACGAGCCGAGCGGTGGTGCCCAAGGCGGCCATCATCCAGACTCAGACCTTCATCGCTCGGGGCACCAAGAAGCAGAAGAAGTCGGTGGTGACCAGCATCGTCGGTGACTCCATCGCAGCAGGGAAGCGGGAAGTGTGGCACGGGCGGGCGCTGAAGATCCCGCCGGTGGGTCCCTCCATCCTTCAGTGCCGCATCATCCAGGTGGAATACTCCCTGAAGGTGAGGGACCTTGTGTGGAGAGGTGGCTCAACTCCATGTTGAGGGTCCCCCCTTTGCATATCCCTTTGCATCCCGCCGCAAGGATTCCCTCCTGGAGGCTTGAGCCAGGTGTCTGCCCCCTCTGGACTGGGAAAACACCAAGGGCTAAAACTTCCCTGCTGTCTCCTGTCCCTGAAGGTTTGTGTGGACATTCCTGGGACGTCCAAGCTGCTCCTTGAGCTGCCTCTTGTCATCGGAACGATCCCGCTCCATCCCTTCGGGAGCCGCACGTCCAGCGTCAGCAGCCAGTACAGCGTCAACCTGGACTGGCTGAGCTCCATCCCAGAGCAGCCAGAGGGTGAGCATCTCCCTCTCCCGGGACCTGTCTGGGGGCTCCAAACCCCCCCTGGTCAACCCTCTCCGGGTAGCGAGGGTCAGAGCGAGTTCTCAACCTTTTTTTGCCTAAATTTTTTCGGTTGTGGTGCTGCATCTCCTAGGTTCCCTCCCCGGGAACTGGGAGGGTTTGGGAAATACTGGATTTTAAGCCCTTTTTTCCTGCATGTCTCCCATTCGTGGGGAGTGTTTCCTCTTCCCTGATGGCTTTCTGTTCTCTCCAGCTCCCCCTGAATACTCAGCAGTCGTGTCCAGCCCAGAGGCCGAGCAGAGCCTGGCTCCACCGTGTCGCAGCGAACTGGGTGGCATCTTGGAAGGTCCATTCTTCGCCTACATCCAGGAGTTTCGCTTCCGACCACCTCCACTCTACTCAGAGGTAACAAATCCCCCTGGGCTGGGGTGTCCCGTGGAGATGGCTGGGATGGGGCTGTGATTCTTCGTGCCCCCTGCCCAGGTTTCTGACCCTAAACTCGGCTTTGCAGATTGATCCAAACCCCCCTTCAGACAACATCCGTCCGCGCTGCATGACCTGTTGAGCGAAGCACAGGGGATGCGGTTGACAGCATGGAGATCCCTTGGGATGAAAGCTTGCACCCTCACAGCACTTCGGGCTGGAAAAATGGGGACACGGTGGCCGTGAGACCAGAGCTCCTGCAGCGCCGGGACCCCGGCTCCGCTCACTGCCCTCAACTGCTCTTGTCGTGACTGTCCCACAGGCCGACCCCGAGCGAGGTGTCGTGGGCTCGTGTGTGGTAGGAGAACACGTGAGACCCCGCTCCGTGTGTGGACGTGGAGGGTTAAGAACCACCCCAGGATGTGGGGGTTAAAAGGGGGAATATTTGCCCTCCCTTTGCCCGCAGTGGCTGCGCTCTGGCAACTCCTGTCGTGGGAAACAGGAGCCTGGAGGTGTTTCTCAGGATTACTAGAGAATATTTTCATACTGATGCAGGTGCAGCCATTCTCCTGCAGTAGCTCACCAGGATTGCATTTCCCTAAGAAAGTAAAAGGCCTTTTTCTGGCCAGATGAAGCAGAGACTTCATCTGCTGCTGATAAACTTTGCCACCAGCCTGGTGGTGCCTGCAGGGGGAATGGCTTAAGCTAGTCTACCAAAACTGTAAAGGCTTCCACGGGCTCTTACCAGGGCAGAGGATTTGGGGGATGAATTTATGATTTATGTGGCAGCATTTTAGTGCCATTTACCAAGAACAGGAGAGCTGAGTCCTGTGCATCAGCACCAAACCTGCACAATGGGCTGATGCTCTCCCCACCCATGATGGGGCTGAAAACCAACCCCCAAAGTGCGGTACCATCACGGGGCTGTTGGAGCTGTGGCTCTGGCATCTTGCTGGTGGCCAAGGAGATGGGAAGGAAGCCCAGTCCGAGGCTGGTGGCAGCCACAAACACTGATGGGAGATGTGGAGTTGAAATTAGTCCTTCAGGACCAGGAGCCCTGCTTGGGATGGGCTCGATCCTGCGCCCGTAGAAGGGTCGGTGTCCCCAGCACGGTGAGGACGCAGCAGCAACGTGTGGGGACTGGTGACGTGGGTGTTGTAGCATGGACCACATTTGAGCGTGTGTGTGTGTGCCAGGGGCCGACCCTGCTTGCTCTGGTGTGACCTGAGCAGAGTTTGGGTGCTGAGGACCTTTGCATTCCCTCACTGAGACAATCCTGCCCGCGGCGCTGCTCGTGTCCCCACGCACAACCAAAGCCAAGTGTGCCTTCACCTCCGTGCTGGGGCCACGCTCTGCTTGCTGGGGATTGCTCAGATGACTTTTTGTATCTGTGAACACTTTTGTAATGACCACTCTTTGTCTCTGATTATTCTTTTTGTACGACTTTTTTTTTTTCTTTGTCGGGGAATTTTTGTCTGAAAATAAATACTTTAAACCCAGATGTTGCCTAGATGTTCTTCTGTCGCTCTCTTCCTGCTTCCCATCGCCCGGAGCTGTGCAGCTCACGTGGTTGCTGGGATGTTGGAGCAGGAACCTTCCCTCCCCTTGCTTCATCGCCCCAGGGGCACCCAGCTCCACCCTGCACCCAGTCTGCACCACTGGGATTAACTGGGTCGTGGCAGCACTTGGGGAGAGGATTGGACCCCCAAGCTTAGAGCCCCTGCCCTGCTCTGCCTGGATGCCAGGCTCCCAGGGTGAGTGCTGGGTGATGCCCTGCACCCTGTCTCCAGCTCCTCCACCTCCGTGCAGGTTTGCCCCTTTTCCTGTCACCACCTTAAGCAGTTGACTTAACAACACCCCTTGTATTTTTCCACGCTCATTTCCTGTTTCTTTCCAAGTTGCTGGGGGGCAGACATGCTCCCCTCCATCCCAAGAGCCTGGCAGGGACACGGCAGGTCCAACTGGGACCTGGGACACTCTTGTTCCCAAGGAGGGTTGGGATGTGCTGGCTGGGAATGGCTGCTGCCGTGCAGGAAGGGCAGGGAACCTGCTCCCTTGCTTGGGATTTGGGTTTTTAATGACATTTCTGTGCTTCATGCTTCACATCCCTGCTAAGCACAGGGGTGTGCAAACAGGGCTTGAGTCAGGGTTTTAGTTATGTCTTCCACAGACCGTGCTGTTCAAAAATATTGCCACTGGAATGTGGTTCCCCTCTCCCACCCACCCCCCTGCTCTTTTGGTGGTGTTTTTTTCCCCCCTGTTGTTTGCTGAGCTGCTCAGGGCCACGGCTGCGCTGGGGCACGTGCTCCTGCAGTGGGCCAGGCCCTTGGCCACAGCCCAGCGAGATAACTGGTCCCCACGTTGGCCTGGTGCTCCTGCCACCTTTATCCAGCTGTGATTTTTGCAGCTGGCATCCACCAAGGAATCTTCCTCAGAAGAGGATTAACCCCCCTTGCAGTGAATTTGTTCGTGTACCCGGCTCTGCTGCTGGTGGTCACGGTGGCTGGTGCTGCATTGGGACATTTTTGTGTCATCAAAGGCTGCGAACGGCAGCGCTGTGGCCCCCCCTTTGGTTAAAGATGCCTCTGAGAAAAAAACAAAAAAACCAACCCAAAAACCTGTGATCGGTGTCCCCCCCCAGGGCCAGCCTCCACCACGGCACAGCACAAGGGCTCCATTCTGTGCCAGCAAAGGCCGAGCAGTGGGGATGGCCGGGGGCTGCCGGTCAGACCCCGATCATCTGCCCCGGCCGCACAAGGGGATGCTTATTCCCGGGGCTGGAGGGGGAGCAAAGCCACCGAGCCCCCCCCCTCCATCCCGCTGCTCCTTTCTGGGAAAGGACGTCACGCCGTGACGGTGACAGCCCCGGGGCCAGGCCAGGGAACCCAGCGCCAGTGGGCACCGCTCCTGGGCCCCACGTGGGAGGGATCTTTCCAGCAGAAATTCTTGCAAATGCCTCCAGGTTTTTCTCGGCGAGCCGGACAGTAGCGCAGCGAGGCGGGGTGGGGGGGGCATGGCCACTCTGGGTCTCTTGCCAGCTCCCGAATCCCAGAGGGGCTAAAAATACCCCGTCTGGATGTTCGGGGGCAGGCACAGACCCCCCCACACCCCCCCCAGACGGTGCTTTCACAACCGCTGGCAGCGCCACCGGTGCTCCCTCCAACCTTCTGCTGTTTATCTTCCCAGATTCCAAAGTCCTTATTGAACAGCCCGGGCTGTTCTCCTGTTTATTGGCGCAGGGAGGGAGGGGGGGGGGATTTGGGGCATGGGGTGGGGGGTCCCCGAGGGTCTGTTGCCATGTGCCATGTGCAGCGATGCCGGCGGGACAGAGACCCGATGCCGGGCAGGAGTTTCATTACGCAATTACAGTGTTGGGAGTATTTATAGCTCTTGGCCCCGCGCGTCGGAAAATGCTTCCCAGACCACCCGGCAAAATCTGCTCCTTGCAAGGGGCATGGAAACACTGCCCCCCCCCAAACCTCCCCCCTCAACCCCCCGCCTCCCCCCCCCCAGCTCTGCTCTTCTCTCTTTTCCTCTTTGCCCTTCAGCCCCCAAAATGTGGGACCTCTCTGTCTCAGGCACAGGGGTGCCAGGACACCCCCCCAGTGCAGCTCAGGGCTCTGCAGGG
>BJBW01017419.1:0-14377 GCA_004320125.1 Scolopax mira
CGTTCTGGTTGGTCAGTTCGGTCAAAACCACGACATCCTCTTATTTTCTTCTTCCAAGAACATTTGCACCGAGAAAGAACACAACAGTGTCTGAAAGATGCTCTTTTTATGCAGGATGGCTTGTACTTAGGAATACAGAATCCATACAGTTGCATGCTTGCTTTATGAGTGTATAGAAGGTGTGTACACTCTTGCTGAGTAGCCTATGGGGCAGTTCCACACCTGCACCCTGGTGTGATTACAGCTGAGTCTTTGTGTGCAGTGTATGAGGAAATAAAACTCTGCTATCCTGGTCACAGTCTTCTGACTTATATACAACAAGCAATCACAAGGTGATTGCATCAGAAGACTAAATCTAGGTACAAGGATTGTAGCCTAAACCACTAAATTAGCATAGTATTGCATATGTATATATTCTAGCACCATCTAGCAGTTTTCCAAGGTAACATCTATAATGATAGAATATGTGATTTTCATTTAACAAGAGGTAAATCAATGAGTGAGAAAGAAGAAGAGGAGCAAAGAGAAATACAGAAGGAAGAAAATTGTCCTGGTGGTAGCCTGGGTTTACTTGGAAGAGTAAGCCATTATGGAATGGTTTCCGGGAGTGGCAGTCATTCAGCAATTCATGAGAGCAGGGAGAAAGCCAAACACTATAAAACACTATCTAGTGCTTTCATTGTGCAAATGGCTTTAAGAAATGTTTTATAATGACACCCGCAGTCACTGGTGCTCTGTTTGCTAATGCATTAGCAACAGTGAGTCTATTGGTGGCTTCTTGTGTCAACCATTTCCCAGTTTGCTCTCAGAGAACCTTAGATTTAAGATTTTCATTTGCTTAATCAAAGTTCATATGTAATTCAGAAAGAAAACCCTACTGAGTTAACTCTAATGCCAAGCCTTATGTGCAAATGTAATCTTATGAGACTGTTAGATCCCATTTATTTCCCATTTCTGCTATTTCAAGTGGCATTTGAAATCAGGCAGTTACAGTCTGTCTGTTAAATTTTACTGATAAGCAGGGTCATACCACCAAGGTATTTGTACTTTCCTGTATCTCTGGCTACTTTGCTGTCTTCCATGTGATGACTATGACACATCAAACAGAAAGAGGATGGCATTCTGAGCCACAACCGTGCACGGCTGAAATTTCAGTGACCAAGTCCCTTCAGGAGGTGCAGTGGAGTCTTCCTGAAGCTTTGTGTCTCTGGTAAAGCTGTTGTGAGAGATAACAGGTTGATCACACGCTTGGTCTAATGAATAGCTACCTGCTTTTCCTTCAGCTGATATCCTGTCCTGCATGTAGAATGGTACTTGGTTCTAAGAGCTAAACTGGCAGAAAATTAACCTTATAGAAACAGTTTTTCCCTGTGAGGAACATCAATGTGCTCAGCAGATATGCTCTGTATATCTGACCCATTTGACTATAGTTATCTGGTGGTGAGGAAGAACATCAGTGGATTGCCTTTACGCAGTTTTGAATCAAAACTGAGAAATGCACAAATCATTGCATGTGACACAGGATGTGAAATGAGACCCGTGAAAAATTAAAAAAAAGGCTTTGAATTTTTTTTTTAACTTAGCATAGAACATTTCTGAGATCCACTCTGTTCTTACTGCATGTAATACACTCAAGTAAAGGGTAGAGAGATAGCTCAACGGTTGCTGGTATAAAAGGTTAGGCTATAAATGCTTTAAATATTAGGTTGCAAGACAAGGCTGTGCAAAGGGTAAGTTATGGCTGTGGTTGGTTTGAAGCAAGAGATTATAAACATATCAAAAAAATAAAGAAAAAAACCCCAGTCACATAATACCAGATTTTCTTTTATCAAACTTTCTTTTATCATAACTAATAAAACTAAATTCCTACTAGCTTTAAAAAAAATGTGAAAAACCCCTCAAACCAAAATCCCACCACCACCACCAAAAAAGCCCCAAACAAAAAACCCCAACCCTAAATAGCAAACCACCTAAACAAAAGAACAAACTCCAAACAGGCAAGATCTCTGTAAATCACAGCTTCCTCAACTTATTTCCAAACAGGCAATTCAAGATCTCAGGGGTTGTTTTTCTGATGAGCATTTAAATCACTAAGCCCTTATCAGTGCAGTTTAGAAAACTTCTTATTTTTCCCCAGTAGATTTATCCCGCGGTTTTATTTGAATTCAGCAAAACCCGCTAGCACAGTGTCGCTTTCCCCAGAGTTACTGTAGCAGTTGTATATTCTCTGTCTCTCTCCTTGGGGTGGGAAAGGCTTTGCTCTGGGGCAGTCCTCCATAAAAATGAACCAAATTGTTTCTCAGTAGACTGTAGCCTATCACTTAGTTGCACTGTTGGCCAGGGGCCAGCAGGCCTAGTGCTCTGCTTTTAATGATCTTGTTGGTAATGTTGCCCTCATTCTTATGGGCTTATCCGAGAACACACATGATACAGCTGCTGTGTTCTGATTTTTGGTTGTCTGTTAGCCATTTTACATGAGTGTTAATAGGATTTTTGGTTTTGAAGGAAACTAGTAATTTAGGTACTTTTCTGCATTGTCCCAGTCAGTGTCTTGGATGAGGCTGCAATCTCAGAAAAAGTATGGTAATATTTGTTTTGACAAAAGGTGGGACTTTAGGTAAAGAGCAGTATCTATGTTCCTTGTAGTTTGGGGCATCTTTTCATTGTCCTCTGATTTCTCTTGTTTCTGTAAGTGAACACAGATGGGACACCTTTTCTTTTGACGCGATAGAAATGGAACTGACAAAGGAACTGCATTGATCTGCTTTGTCTTTTGGCCCAGGGTAGGAGCACCTGAGTGATGTCTCTGAACTTTTTTTTTGGGGTTGAATTGTGGTAACTTTTGGGACATGGACTTCAGAACTTTGACCCTATCCCAAAACAAGGGTTGCGATCCCCATCTTCTCCAGGAATGGAGAGAACTTCTCACTCTTGACTTGATTATGCTATCTTTTGTGTCCCTGTAGTTCCTACAGCTAGCTCAGAGTTCCCTTTTCTAACACATTGTCAGTCATAGAGCAATATCTTACCAACAGTGGGGAATGAAAGTCTAAACCTTCAGTTTCAAATACATCATCCTTGCTTATGCTTCCAGACTGTTTTGTCTGACCAAAGTCCAAAGATTTCCTCATTTACTGCATCTTCCAAAACTGCTCGAACATGCTAGATGTTGTCTTGCTGTTACTTTTCTTAGTGCAAATGAAAATGTGGCAAGCTTCCAATTTCTAAATTCAAATGCTGTGTAAGAGAGGGTTTGAGGGTTTGTTATTTTTTTTTTTTCCCATGGCATCTTACTCTGCATGGGGAAAATGAAAAATGTGTGTGTTAAATCTGAATAGGAATTGGAAACAGATCGTCATCCTAAGACGTTCTTGCTTTTCAGACTAGCTGGTTTTGTCACACCTGAGTTTAAATTCTGACATTGGGTATAATTTTCTGTTCAGACCTTACAAGATTGCGAGAGGAGGAAAATACATTTCTTCCCATGAATTGTGAAATGACATCATGATGCCTTTCTAGATATTCTTGACTGGAAAGGGAGTAGACTCAAAGGTCTTCTGGTATCAGGGAGAACTGCAGTGGCTTGTTTGATAAACCTGTGTCCAGGCACCAGACTAACTCACTCTGCTCTAATTATTTCTCTGCTATCTTTGTCTGAGGAAAACAAATGCAGTTTACTTGGCACGTTCTGATTCACTGTACACATTTGTGTGTTCTCTTGCGGAAAAGATTTATTACATTAAGGGAAATTATCTGAGTCTGTATTGTTTATATAATCTTGAATTCTGTTCCAAGTGACTTCCAAAACCCTAATGATTCTTCTTGATACATCAGTTACGTATATTCTACCCCTCATATGGAACTACACTGACTTGCTGTAATTCTCAGACCAAAGACAGTTATGAGGGAAAAGGGTTCCTGTGCTGTAGGGCTCTGGATTGGAGCCTGCAGAAATCTGACATCAGTTTCCACATCTCTGGTGGACTGTCTGGTAGGATGGTGATATACTACATCACTTTTCCTGGCCCTCATTGCTATAGTGAGGATAACTATTTTTTTTTCTTTTTTTTTTTTTTTTGTCTTGAGTACTTAATTTATCAAAAAGTTTGGAGCATGAAAGAAGCATTGGAGTAAGTTGCCCCAACATTTATCAATGTCATGCCTGTGAATGGCTACTAGTTATATAGAGCAACTATGTGTGCTGGCAGCCCAGAAGGGCAATAGTCTTCAAGCTGCATCATCAGCAGCATGGCCAGCAAGTAAGGGAAGTGATTCTGCCCCTCTGCTCTCATGAGAACCCACCTGTGGTGCTGCATGCAGCTCTGGGACCCTCAGCACAGGAAGGACATGGATCTGTTGGAGTGGGTCCAGAGGAGGATCAGGAAAACATTCAGAGGGCTGGAACGCCTCTCCTATGAGGATAGGCTGAGGGAGTTGGGCTTGCTCAAACTGGAGAAGAGAAGGCTCTGGGAAGACCTTACAGTGGCCTTTCAACACTTATGGGGGCTTACGAAAAAGATGAGGAGAGACTTTTTAGCGGGACCTGTAGAGGTAGGACAAGATGTAATGGCTTTAAACTAAGAGAGCAGATTCAGACTACATACATGGAAGAAATTTTTTACAACGTGGTGAAATACTGGCACAGGTTGTCCAGGGAGGTGGTAGATGGCCCATCCCTGTCAACATTCAAGGTCAGGTTGGACTAAGCTCTGAGCAAACTGATCTAGTTGAAGATGCTGTTGCTCATTGCAAGGGGAACAGCCTTTCCAACCCAAACTATTCTGTGATTCTTTCATTCTATATGGCCTTGAGCAGTTAGAGGTGACCAGTATGAATGACAGATGCTTTGTCTCCTTGCATACCCCCTGAATTGAGTAGCTGGCTTACTTTAACCTGTCTGACCGAGTGACTTGTTCCTGCTGAGGAGTATCACAGCTGGCACATCTTTCTAGGTGTTTTCACGTCACTGAAAACAATCAGGCTCTGCTTTTAACTGGGACCTTTAGACACGATAAAAAGCAATCTCTGAGTATTAATTAAACAGGTAATTTGAATAGAGAGGATCAGTGGAGCACACTGTAAGTATGCAACTCCTTTTGCAATTCTGTGGTTCCCAGAAATGGATCCATGTATGGAATTTTAGCCTTTCACTGTTACAAATGATTACTCTTCAGATGAAAAAGTGGGGTTTGGATCTGCCTTGATGAGGAAGAATGCTATTTATTTCTCCTCAAAATGTTCCTTCTTATAATCACATGAGAGCAGGGAGATTTAAGACTAGCATTTGGAGATTTTAATTACAAATTTGTTTTTGTAACACTATTCTATTTTTCTTACTATCCTCTCTGTTGAGTTTCTGAGTGCAGGGCAGTCCTGTGTCTACCTTCACTGCAAATCAAGGAATTGCTTGATTTTTGGTGGAAAGCACTGGGTTTCACCGAGAGAGGGAATTCCTTGGAATTCCCTTGAAAGAAAGAAAACTGGGATGGTCAAGAGGGGGGAAAAAAAAAAGCTCTAGTGCTTTACAAACTCTAATGCTTCCTTAGCTGTCTCTTTATCTCCCTCTGTCAGGGGAGTGCAGAAAGCCCTGTCTAAACAGTCTGGTTGCAAAAAGGTGATTCTTCATCTGGCTGGGTGGATTGATCTTATCTGGAGCAGGTAGTGGCCATTAAGCTGTTGACAGATGAGTACTAGGCTATTGTTGGAATTCTCCATGGCTGCCAGTGCTCAGTCTGAGCTCTTACCTTATGTATTTGCCTTTCGGTCATTGGTATATGGTTGTTCCTCTCTGCACTGAAAATTACCTCTGTTGTTGGAGTCATGACACTGGACGTTACCATGAGGTCTTGGTAAACATCATGTAAATGAGGTAAATGCTCCTGGAAGTTTTCCACATACCACTGAACTCTACAAACTTGCTATTCCTGTAGCCCAATTTTCTTGGTTTTATTCCCAGAACTTCTGGGAGTTCTCCCAACACTCTTCTGGAGACTCTACTGCCTTTCTAGATAAAAAAGGAAGTTTGATAGTAGATGTATCATCCTTTTGCTGGTGCTTAAACTGCAGATTTCTAGTGTTCAGATAGATTACCCATTTATCTCCAGTTGCACAAACAAGGTACTGCTTTCTCACTTTCTATTCCACAATTAAAAGGAAAACCAAAGAAGCAGAGAACTCTAAACTTACTCTGAGGCTTAGAGTAAGCAGGACCAGTAAGTGGAGTGAAAACAAATGAATAAAATATTTCATAAAATAGAGCCTTACTGTGCAACCATCAACTGCTTCTGATGATGTGAACTGCCTTGCCAGCCTTCCCAGCTCTTTTTGCTCTCCTTAGTTTCTGGTTTAGTTGCTGCCTGGTTTACCTCTGCTCTCCTCCAGCTTAAGAGTCTCTAGGGTGAACGTTTATAATGATCAGCTCAGTGAAGAGGAGGAAAGGGGAACCACTAACCTGTATCACTGGAATAATTTGACAGCCTGCAAATTGGCATCATTACACTTGCATTAACCACTTAGATAGACACACAATTACATGCACTAGGAAGATAAGTATGTACATGAGAATAAAATTGTTCAGGCAATATCAGGAGAAAACACAGATGTCAGTCAGTGAAATAGTGACTTCCTGTCTTTTTTTCCAAATAGCACATTACCAGGTCAGCTTTGGAAGCTCGGAGGAACATAAAGAAAGAAAAGGAAGTGGCAGGGAAAGTACAGGCATTTTCTGATGCAGACAGAAAATTCACTCTCAAAATAAGCAAAGTGACTTGTGGCCTGACGATTCCTTGAAGGTTTACGAATGACCCTATAGTAGCTTAGTGTTGGGGAGTGACTTGAAAAAGCCATATAGCCAATGCCATAGCACCTAACAGATGAGTGAGCTATTCATTGCAAAGGGTAGTTTTTATCATTTCTCACTCTAAAATGAAATAAAAATAAAACTAATCCATTTAGTGCCCAATACATCTGGACCGCAGCTTGGGGTAAAATGCCTTCTTATCACCTACTGAGCAGAAGTGAAAAGACTCATCAGTGTTGCATTTTGAAGATGTTTAGATAACAGTTGTTGTGAGACTGCACAGATGGTTTCACAGTGTACGAGCGTTACAGCTGCAGCTACAGCCTGTGCCCCCAGACGCTCAGGCTCCAGGGGAATCTGAGGGCTGCCAGTGTAGGATGAGCACCAATCCAGTCAGATGATTAAAATTTTAGGAAGCTGGGCTGATTGGACACATGGGTAACTGGAAGGTCCATTAGTGTACTACCATGTGCCACAGGATTGTTAAAAACCAGTGTCTTCCAGTAGGGTTTGGACACGTTGATTTCTCTTCATCTAAAAATATGATCTTTGGCATTCAGAATTTTTTATGGGCTCAGGCTCCTCATTAACTAGATACATTTTAAAGGTATGACTATTTGACAAACTTTTGTCTCCATCTTTGCAAAAGCAAAACTAGCTGAAGACGTTTTTGGTATTTCTAGTTTAATGTTGCACAAAATGCACGTGCTTGCCTCCTCTGGTTTTTAACAGATTTTATTAATGGAAAAGTTTAAGAAAGGCTATCTCCTTACTGCTTAGCAGCTGCTGTAAGTTTGGCAATTATTTAAACTGAAATTTGTGATTAAGTCAATAACTACTTTCCAGCAATTTCCTGGAGATTTGAGGCCACAACGGCAAGCCACAAGGGTCAGATCAGACTGCCTCATAAGAGACACCAAAGCATCTCTCCTAGTAATCTCTGCATGAAACCATAATTTCTAGTTTGACTAGAGCGTTTCTCTGAAAAGGAGAGGATTTTGAGTATGCTGGTGATAATACAAGATGTGAATAGTGTTCCCTAGAGCAGAACACTTAAATACACAGCAACCTTGCTCTAGTTTCTTTGAATGCTAATGTACAAGTTCCTGTTGCCAAGGGGAGGAATAAAGTATGCAAAATAAGCATAAAGCCTAATTTAGTTCATTTAGAGGTGAACATCTTTAAATGTGTAGGTGGTGTTATCAGAGTTGATGGAACTATTTGTGTTCTAAACCACATATTCTTGAAAGTCCAGCTGAGTGGTGAATAGGGTACTTGATTTATAAAAGGCTTCTTCATGTGGGGAGGCCACAAGTAAAAGGGAATAATCAATTATTTTCTGGGTTGGAACAGTTACTGTACATTAATCCTTTTGTGGAAGCTCTCATATGGAATTAACTAAACTTCATTTCAGTTTGTCTCAATTCACTTCCAAAGACAGTTAAGCTAAGCTACAGAAATACTTTCATTAATGACTCTAGCTCAGACATGTTTAACAAATGCCTGTGTTGTGCTGTTGCCAAAGGCTACCATTCCTATCCCAGTACAGAAAAGATAAGTGCCTTTCAGCTGTATCAGTCCAGAAAGCCAAACTGTAAGATGGGGTGGTTTGACTCACCTTTATAAGGTATGCTGAAACCTCAGTCTAAACTCCATAGGATTGAGATAAGGCCATTATTAATGGTTCACTTGCTCCCCAGCATTTATTTTACAGACACTCTTCTGCAACATTTTGTATGAATATTTCAGTTGATACTATTGAAAAGATGAGTGATATATTTCAAACACTGAGGTAATTATTCAGAAGTAGGGGAAAAAGTGAGACAGACAACATTTAAAGGAAATTGCAAAACTTTACTGGGACTTCAGATGTTCTCTCTGGTATTTGGGGGAAAGAACAACAATCAATTTTTCTAGGAGTTCCTTATCTGGCTGCTATTGTGCCTCAGGAAAAAAAACCACTCCAAATCCTATATATCATGTCTGATATATATTCTCTGAATTTTGATATGGAGGCATGAATACTTTGAGTTATGTATTGAATTAAAATCTAAGCAGCAATCTATTCTGTGCATTCTCTGTTTTATCTTGAAGTAGATACTTCCTCTTTTATGTAATCTGTAACTGGGGCTGTATTGCTTGGGGGAGATAATACAGTGCATCATCTTTAACTAGTCAAATATTTTAAAATTAATGGCAAGTAAAATTAACTACTTTGGCAGTTCCACTTCCATGCCACTACAAGTTAAGAGAAGAATAACCTCTCTAAGCATTCTTTGAACAGCTGTTCATCAAAGATTTGTGAGCAAGTACTAGCAAACTATGGCTACTTAGTCATGTCAAAAATACAGAAATAATTTCTAGATGTGTTTGAGAAACATTCCTTTGCAGATAAATACTTTAATAAGCACAGTCAAAAGTATTAATTAATCTCAGAAAAGTAAATTCCTCCAGCCCCTTGTTCCTGTACAATTGTCCAGCATGATGGTCACTGTCAGATATTTTGCAAATATTGTTTGTGAATAGCATATCGTGTATTTTGGTGAGATATTATTTGCATATACTATTATTTTTACTCAATTTCTATGGTAATAGTGACAAATCTAATCACCACAACTACGGGGAAGCCACTTGGATCCCTTAAATACTCTACTATTTTATGCCTTTGTTTATTAGTTAAGATCAAAGACTTGTCATGACTAATGAGTGTGTAGTACACAAAACTGGAACCGGGTTTAAGCGATAGTAGAAACAGAAAACATTATTGATTTACCTTTTTTTTCTTTCTACTTCTTTTTATCTCATCTGGAAGACTCTGTAATTGCTGTTTGTTTTTCCCTTTAAGTGCTTGTAGTGTTTTCCTAATTTTGTGGCTCTTTAGTTGAGATCTCATGATCAAATTGAACCTGTATCAGTGCACATCAACCATTAACCCTCTCATCAGGCGAAGTGCTGAACTCCGAAGGAGGTCACTGCAGAAATGGGTTCAAAAGGAGAAAGAATTAGCATAATTTTTGTAAGGGGAAGTTACGCCTCACAAATTTGTCAAATTTTTTTGAGTAGCCAAAAAAGCAAGTAGATAAGGGTGATCCCAGTGATGTAGATTAATTTAACATTGAAAAGGTGCTTGACAGTTATCCTTCACTAATGGGGCTTCAGGGAATGAAGATGCCCTCTTAGTTGCCGTAGACTGCATATCCTTGTCTCTACATGGATAAATAATGGTTAATAAATAGAAAGATCATACAAATAGATAATGGTGTTGACAGAGAGAACTTCATATTTAAGTCAGCGCTAATCAATATATAATCTTGAAAATTGAGTAAATAGACAGGTGACATTTTACTGTCAGTCCTAAGAATATCAAGATATTAGCAAGAAAGGCCAACTGCAAAGAATTGCAGAGAAATCTTTTTCTGCAATTAATTAAGTGAAAGAAATAGCAGATGAAGCTCTGTGTAGATAAATGTAAAGAGAATCACATAAGAGGAAAAATAATCCTAACTGTACATTTCAAATTATAGCTTCTGGGCTGTCTGTTTCCACTTATGAATCAGATTTTAGCATCCTAATCGATGGTGTGATGAAAGTATTAGCTCAATACTCAGTTCTATCCTTAAAAGAAAAGAATATGCTTCTTAGCATATTTTTTGGAATATGGAAGAAGTAGAGCAAATCAAAACCATCCAGAATGCTCTTCCTGTTCATGGTTCTTTCTACTCAACATTGAAATTTCTGTGTACAGCTGGAAAAGATACATAGGAGAGTGTTAAGGAGGTCATGAAACTTCTGCACAGTCAATAATATGGAAAAGGATTTTTCAGGTTCAAAAAGAGGTGGCTGAGAGAGAATATAACAGAGGGGCAGAAACAGGGAACAGTTTGTTCTGTTTTTCTCCTCCAATACAGTAAGTAAGGGATACAAACGGAATCAGCAAATGGTCAGTTCAGCAGTGATAAAAATCAGTAGCTGATCATGCAACATGGAATCTTCTGAATGCTGAAAGTTTCCACAAGTCAAGAAAGGCAATGGAACAAATCCTCTGAGGGTGTGTAAATATCAAGACATTGCTTCTGGCTCCACAAATCTCTGAACTGAACTGCAATTTGCTGGAGACTGGTTATTTTGGAGAAATAACACTACATTTGTCCTGCCCATGGAGTTATTCTGTGACATATGCCACTACCAGCCAGGCTGGGTTGAGCTTCTGGACATGGTAGGTCTTTAAGCTGATCCATGGTTATATCTGGATGTGTATATCTATATCTATATATACATTTTAAAAAAAAAAGGCAGCAAAGGGCTCTGACTTCTACTTTGTCCCTTTCCCCCGCATAAAGTCCCTCTATACCAAAGAATAAGAAAAAAGGAAAATCTCTTCCTGATTTAAGGAGAACAGATTGTACACTTTCTTATGCCAGTTCCTGTTTGTCATGTTGCCAAATGGAGAACTATGTGAACAATAGAAAAGGCTGACTCCAATGAATTTTCTCCTTTAAAAAATACACTTCTGAAAGCTCATAAGCATTCCTGCTTTGCTGGCTATACTGGCAAATGCTATCTTTAATGGAGCACGGGTTAGTGTTTCATAAATTTAAGTTTAAAATTAAATCCCAAAAAGGTAATTTTTCCTATCTAACCCACAAGGGAATGGTGTTTTGTTCAGCATGCTGGAGCAGTCTTTTTGTGAAGGCATAACTAATCTGAGATACATAAACTGTATTATTTCTCATTCCCTCTGCTAACCATTTTGCTAGGTTGTCCATCCTTTTACATTAAGGAAAAAAAATACATTTAATTGTACAAGGGAGATAATTTACACAAAATTGCTTTCCCCAAGAAAAGAAATTGCCTCCCACTCTTACTGATGTTCACTTCTTCCAGCCCATTTCTCTTTTGTATAAAAAAAGCCTTGTGTATTTGTTTGATTTGAATTTACCAGTGACTTCAGAGGTAACAGTCTGCTTGACCATTATATGGTCAAGTACATGACCAAAGCGCATTTGAGCCTCACTTCCCTCTGATCCTATTGGGACCAAGGAGTGATTTTTTTATTGTATATCAATATTAAGCAGGGCACTTTTTGCTAGCATGGGGGAATGGTTACTTTTCAACCTCAGCAAATAAGATCACTTGAGGTAAAGCTGGGGAAAATACTCTTCAGAGAGACACACTGGCTGACAAGAAGCTTTGCTATGGTGGAAGCAGCCTGGTTTTCCCTTGAATTTCAGTAGTACGTATCAAGGTTTCTGCTGAGCTCATAGCTCTGTGCTGTTGGCATTTCTAAGGGAGGCAACTCAATTCTCTATATTCAGTTTCTATTATGTGATTTGGCTGTAGGAATCACTCCAGATGAATTAATGAAGAGCTAAATATTTATTTTCTCCAGAACTTCTAAGTTTGCAGAGCAAGAGAATAAAAACCCAAGAAAACCTGGGTATGATTATTTATTACTATTATTATTACCATTGCTTTCCAGACATTGCAAACATTTGTCCTACTGCATGGAGAGCTTGTCCCTGTCTTCTCTGAACTGCTCAGTGGGATTTGTGAATTTTCTTAGAATTAATCCCACATTTAAGGCATTTTCTTGAGGAAAGCATTTTTAAGCAGGAATGCTTTCTAAGATACTCAGTAATGAACACTTTTATAGATATGAAAATGCTGTGGAGAGGTTTATTTCAGAAGATTTTGCTCTTTACATTTTCCTTTATTTTATCTGTTTTACTGTTGTCCTCCTGCTTTTTCTGCTACCTGACTCTGACTCAGAATATATGGAGAGGTAGCTTTTAAAATGCCTGTATATATTTATAAGGCCTTGCATTTTCACAGAAATTCTAGTTATATTTTACTAAAGAATGAATAAAAAGAAAGAAAGAGAACAAGAGAAAGGATTATCAAGTTTTGTCACTTAACTGTACCTTCAATTTGTGGAATTTATTACAATCTAAGTAGGCTGAAATGGATACTTTTTCTAGTTGTTTTTTTTACATCGTGCGCACATTGTTGATTCCAATGACTGCAAGGGTAATTATTTCTTTGTTTGCCAGGACATTAAAATTGCCATGGTTTCTAAAGAAAATGTGCTCAGACTTCTTGAAAGTAAGTACACAATAAGCTATTACAGCTACCTTTCATACCGGAATTATTTTAAGTAAGAGTGGTACACAGTAATTAACCCTTTGTGCTTGAGAATGCATATCATACTCTCAATCAATGGCCACTTAGAGAACAAAGGGGCAGGAGATGAGCAGTTTCAAGATCTATTTCTGAAAAGTGTCTAGTTGAACTGCTGACATCTTCAATAATAGTCATCTTTCAATACTGTATTGGATTTCTCAAACCATTACCTCATGTATTGTGTCAATAAAATACTTGGTTTTACTTACTTTGAAAAACATGTGGATGAAGTTACAACTTGGAAGAGTGAGATACCATATCTGCTGCTGGAGACCACCCTTTTATTAAGGGGTAGGTTCTGTGTGGACTTTCCTGACTTACAACCTTGCTGAAACCTGGTCAAATCACAGGTCTCCACATAACTGTGCTAACAATGGCCCCTCTTAATTTGCCTCACAGGTGATTTCTCATTTCTCTTCCTCTGAGCAAAGGTAACCACTTGTGCAAATACCTTTCAGATGTTTCAATCTGAAGCTGAAAATAGTTTTGAAAAGTTTCAAGTGAATATATTAGCTTGCGTCAGCAGACCTGAATTGGAAAGCACCAAAACTGATGCTGAAGTGCTCATCTTCAGGGCTTCAAGAGAGGCAGAGAATCCTGTGTTCTATGCAGAAATGCATCCAACATTGTTTAAGTTTTAAGCACAAGTGCAGTGAAGTCAATGGAGAGACTTCCATGATTGGTTTCATGGAGATGTATGCAATATTTTCTCTGCTTCTGGTGCTGGTAAAAAAGAAATCTACCTGAAAGGTAATTACAGACTTCTGGAAAACTCACCCACCTTTAGTGCAGAAGTATGGGATCCTAATTTTAAAAAGCAAAGGTAATTTAAAAGATACTTGCCAATACATTTTAATCAAACTCCCAAACCCAAGTGCTTTCTTGTGGGGCTTTATCATTTTATGATGCAACAACATGTAAGCAGGCCTTCCCATGACTGCACCTGATCTGTTAGGAGCACAATGGATTTCTTCGTAGGTGGTTAAGTCTGCTGGATGCAAATGTGGAGAGAACCTCTCATTTTTGCTAGTTATTGTAAATCACTGTTGATGCTGGTAGTTGCATGTCCTTATCTACAATTCAATTTTCTAGAGTGCATTTGTTACAGAGAAAACATGACTAAAGAAATATAAAGCCTGGCTTGGCTGAACTTTCTTAATGTGTTGTATACATACGTGTTTAATAAATTGACAAGACATGTTTTCCATTTTGGCAACTGTAGACTTTAAGCCTATGTTTGCAGTGACAGAGTTTCCATTTTGTGCTGGGTCTGGTGGGGAAAGGGTTAATTGTTCCCAGGACCTAGCAGGGACACAGGTATTCCATCCCATTTAAGCCACGCCCAGGGGGAGGGGCCTGAGCTAGCCGAGGGAACATAAAAGGAGGAAGTCCTGCCCC
>BJBW01017423.1:0-21799 GCA_004320125.1 Scolopax mira
CTCTCAGAGCACACAAAGCATATGACATGCACACAACACGTATGATCAGCGTCAGACACAGGTGATGATCTGCTGAGTGAGATAATTCACACGTTTTTAATCTGACATTCTTGTAGCTCTGGCTGGCAGCATTCAAAATCATCAATATATGTGGCAAAATTGCAGCTTATTACCAATACTCATGAATATCTGATAAATGTTGTTAGGAAACACCTAGTTCTGTTCTCAGCACTTCAGTTATGGTAAGTGGCACCAATAAGGGGATGGGTGGGCTGCAATGGGGAGAGAAAAGCAGCTTCGACTGGCTCAGGGCAGAAATACTTTATGCTGCTGTTGCTTTCAGAGATGTTGTGTCACCAAACCCAGGCTTTTAGACTTAGACCAGCCTTCGATTTCTGTGTCTCTGTTTGTTGTGTTTAGATGGAGGTGATTTAACTTTCAGGTTCTGATGTGCAATTACTAGCAAGCTACAGAGAGGACATGGGTAGGAATACCCGTGCATGGAAGGACGGCAGGAATGGTCGTTTCAGTTTGCTGAGGTAACCAAAGCCAGTTCTGAAAACACAGCAACTCCTTTGGGGAGTTTAAATGAAAAAGAGGAGCTCTGTAAAATGTTTCATTAGAGGAAAATATCCTTTATGGGGCTGAGCTCTTTACAGGCAACTTGGAAATTCTAAACCCCTATTTTCCATGAACACTCATAGAAAATGGTGCCATAAACCTAATCCATACCCTTTGTCACTTTAGCTTGCTACCTTGTTGCTTTGCATTAGTGAAAGCCACCGTGGGGAGCAATTTCCTGAAAATAAGTCTTTGCAACGACCGTCGATGAACATCAGTTTTATTCTTCACAACACTTAATCTTAGGCAAATCACTTAGAAAGGGGTGCCCACTATCAGCTGTTTGGCTCAATAGTCCTTAGTGCTCCTCTGGGACTCGGTGCCAAGAGGCACTGGACTGTCAAAGGTAATAATACATGCTTCATTACACAGCATGAGAAATAAAAAATGTCATAATATCTCAGTGCAGAAATTGAAGCATAGAGATTAAGTGGAGGCAGAGTCTGGGCACTGTTCATGCTATTAATTACTATTTAAGTATTAATAGCAAAGGTTTTGTCACTCCTATATACCCCAGACACAAATAGGACATATTTGGGTGAGGCGTTTTAACTCAGTCTGCATCTTAATTGGTTAGAATTCAGGATAGATGGAGGGAAGATGGGGAAAGGAAGTATTGACTCTGTTTTAGAGGGGAACTGAGGCAAGACATTTTAAGTAGATGCCCAGGACATCTACATGTGCTATGGACAACAAATCCTCATTCAGGTATTTTATTCCCTGAGCCTTTTCTGTCCCTCCTATTCACTGACGCTTGGGAGAACAGGATTTCTAAAGAATGGAGCAAACTGAGCCCTCTAAATGCTGTGTCCATTTTGATGTTCATTCTTTTAGCTGTGTCAAAACTGTTTTGGGGTCAACTTGTCTCCTGAAAAAGAACACGGAAGCACAATGTGCCTGTATTTTGGATGCATGCTGAATACTTATGTCCCGATCATAGAAGTATGTACTGAGCAGATAAGCTGCCAGTCAGCTTTTGCTCATTGTATAGAAAAGCTATGGAAAAGGAAAGAGGACTTTTTTCTAGTCCTCGACATCAAACTTGAGGCCATAAATATATCTATCTGGCATCCATCCAGGACCTCTTTGCGACATGAACACTAATTGGTAAAATCAAGTGGTTTTTCTAAAGGAAAAGAACACTACAGTCTTCCTTTCCTGCTGCCCAGCCAGTGCCGTAACATACTTTGTCTGTAAAAATTTTTACTGATGCTACAGAAATAATTATTTTGTTTTATTGAGATTGAGATGTAATCGTTGGACACGTACATTCTTTACTTTCAAGAGCATTAAGTAGTCAATTTTATCAATGTGCAATAGATGGAACCTGCTACCAAATTTGAAGAGTTGAGTTCACACTCATTTTGACTAGTTATAAATGGCTGAGGAAGATCTATGGTAACAGAGAAGCACAGATCGGGTATTTATGTTATTGAAAACAGACACATTGTGAAAACAACTTCCAAGCTGCTTAGCAAATGAGCACAATAGGATTGGTAATCTTTTATTAGTGTCTGTGATTTCAGAATACGGTTCTCAAATTGCTGGCGTCCCTGGTTGTTCTGGGGAAAATTGCTTCAAAAAATAGGAACTCTGATTCAAGGCTCGAGTCTTCCACAGCTTCATCTGTTCTGATGGTATGTCTTGTATCAGTGAAATCCACTGTGGCACAGCTTGTTCCATAAGGCCTGTATAATGAAAATAAGGAAAGTTTCCACAATCTCATCATTTCCCAAATTTATAGGGACTCTACCCGTTGTGTGGCATATGAATATTCAGGTCTTTTCCCCAGTGTGTCAGAATATGCTATGAATAATGTATAGCTTTAGACTGAAGTCTTGTCCTTTCGGCTTTGGAAATGTATGCATCAACACTGACTTCTCTATCTCCTGGTATTGAAACTGTATCCTAAATAGGCTTTGTTCTAAATTGCTGGCTTACCTGTGGTGGCCTGGGATGCCAAAGTATACGTGGTACTTGGGGGTGTTTAATGTAATACCATGTGTAAATTGTTATCTGCAAAGCCAGAATCCTTCCTATGCTTGGTCTCTGCAGCGAAGGGTAGCAAAGCTGTAATTTATCCAACACGCCGAAACCTGACTCTAAAGCACATTAAGCTACACGTGAAATATTGTTGCTTTCCAGATGAAATTCCAGGACTTGATTCTCTCCCATCAGACATGGACTATTTTATCACATCTTTTTTTTTATTTCTAGAAACCTGATTCTGTTTCATACATAGAAATTCCTCTCTCAAGACTAGGCAGTACTGATTTTTTGAGAAGGCTATTAAATTGTGAGGTGTTTGTACGCTTGTATGTGTGAAAATAGATGGGTGCCATGCTTTATGATTTATATCTTTATAGCTTTAATTATAATAGGCAACTGGAAGACTAAGATTCTAGTAAGATGCTGCTCAGATTAATCTTGGACTTTCCTGCTGCTCCTAGAGAATATATGGGTTGTGTCATGGTTTACTCTTCGTTTAATTTTGAAGTCAATGACGTTTCATTTCAGAAGAATTTATGATTGACTTGTTTACAAGGAAAAATAGCTTTTCAGAGAGAACTAGTAGAATGGCCTAGAAATTTCTAAGTTTTCTTCCTTTAAGAATTGTAATTGAAACATTGTTACAATAATTTACAATGAGGTAAACATAAATTACCTCAGCATCTCTTAGCCCCTTTTGTTCTGTGGTTAGCCGACCTGGTTTTCAGTTGCAATATTGTAAGCACCAGCACAGTTCTTGATTTTCTATTCATAGAGAAACCTATCCATTGCTGGGATCACACTTTTATTCTGATACTAGGAAACAACAAAAGCTTCTTGACTTCCTATTGAATGCTTGTTTTGTGGAAGACCTGAATGCTGATGTCAGGTGATTCAGAGAGTCTATTTTCATTAAAAAAAATAAATAAGTTGAATAAGGATCAAATTTTCATGGTATCATTCAAAACACTGACCATCTGAACACAGTGAAGGCTCAGAACCCACAAATTAATTGATTAAAATTATAACGCTAATTATTATCCTGGCATTCTTGGGATGTGGCTCATTGTACGACTAAGGATTTCTCAGCTGTTGAAGTTGCAGATGCTGCTGTGGAAACTAAGGGTTGAAACTGGTCAAGTTTCCGTGTCCTTCTCCATCCCACTGAGCAGCTTCTCCAGGTAGAGAACGCAGGAAGGGCAGGGTAGATGTGCCTCAGCCACATGTCTTGGCTTGGGCAAAAGAAGAGAGGAAGTTGCAGGAGGAGGGAAATACATAATCTCGGAGGGTTTGGAACAGTTTTACCAGAACTGAGAAAGGAGCACAAGGCTTGTGTGGGAAAGCTCTGACACGTTTCCAAATGGAGCTATTTGGAGGAGCACAACAGTTTCTTTGGATTTACCCAAGGAATCTGAAGATTGACTTTCTGTTTTGTGCTATGTTGCATGTTCTATTTTTATCTTTCTGCTCTCTACTTAGGAAATTTTTTCTACTACATATTCCCCTCTCTCTCTGATTTTCCTCAGGTTTGCGGCTTATCAGTTTTGAAGTGCTAAATTAGGATGAAAATGCTACAGTATAATTTATATTTATGAAACTGCTGCAGGTGTGAGGGGCTCGGTGGTCTGCACAAGGATAAATAACAAACAGTTTGGGTAAAAGGAGGAAAACAGTGTTTATTCTCTGACATGAGGAAATTATTGCAGTTTGACTTGTGTATTATCCAATCTGAAACCCTACAAAAATATAAAAGAAGCATAATAGAAATGAGAATTCTGTGCTTACTGGATTTGTTTGTTATTGTTTCCAAATTGATTAATGGCTCTCCAGTTGAGATGAATTATATTTTATTCACCGGCATAACATAGATCTGACAAAAAAACCCAACTGAGAACAAAGAGACATGAGAACTTGTCTCTACAGGTAAGTTTTCTCTATATTGTTACACAAAAATGTCTTGCTCCACTACCTATAACATGGTTCTGAGGCAGGTCTCATCTCTCTACCTGAGTGGGGAAAGAAAATTGAAACACTTACTGCATGCCTAAAATGTTCACTTTCCTTCCGTTTTATGCATCGAATGAGGTAATTTAGGTTAAAAACTCTCCATAAATGAGAGGGCACATTTCCCTGCGTGAGATTTTCTGTGGGCTGGGGATCAGTTTGCCCGTTCTCAGCTGCCTGTTTTTGAGAAGGATGAGAAGTGCCGTCTTTTGCAACCCGTAACATTTGCGGTGCCGGCGCCTGTCTGCTTCGTGGCCGTGGGAGGACCCCGTTGGCAGCAGTAACCCACAGCAGGGGCCGGGAGAGTCTGCGGGAGGGTGGGCAAAACTGGCACCAAACACCCTGCTTCCAGCCAGCTCCTACCAACAGGGAGAGATTGGTCTGTGTCAGAGTCGAACCACGGGAGGCAGTACCTCCCCTCAGGGCCCTTCCTCACTAACCTACTTAAAGGATGCTCAAATGCAGAACAGTATGTGCTTCAGATATTTTACTAACTAATATCTAATCTTACATTCTAGTCTCAGCAGTTACCAAATCAAAGACATTTTGAGACAAAGGTGTTTACTTAAACCTTTACAGTATTGATTGTGTATGAATGAAAATGGCAAAATCTTAGAGACATTGGCATTTTCTGCAACAATTATATTTATGCTTTTAATAGGGAGTAGGTGATCTGTGTAATCTAAATCTCAACCAGGGCCCAGTAGATTCTTTTATGAAGGATCTTTTCTGCTTCCCTTCAGTCAGGGCATTAGATATTTTCTGATGTGATGGCTCACAACAGCAGAACAGTTTCTCTGTTTTTTCACTTCATGTGCTACAAGACACACGGAAGTGAGAGAAGGCAGAGAAAGGAGAGAACGTATAAAGTGAATGAACAGAATCAGTTTAGAAAGAAGATTTGAAACTTCAGTGACTTCAGCATTGCCAGGTCAAAAGCTGTTGAATGAAATACCTGAGTGGGTAGATCTGCAACTGAAGCAGTTTGTCACAGTTCAATTTTCAGTAGGCCTGTGACCAGTTCTCCTAGTTGAGGTGGTAGCCCTGGAAACTTTCTATTCCCTAAGTTTCTACACCAGCAGGTTTCTCTGCATTGGTTCAGTATGACCTGAAACCAACAAAACTCATTTATTCTCTTGTGTCATATAAAAAGAATGTTTATTTCCCTTATGCCTCCCACAGGCACATATCTCACTAAATCCCTCTAGATTTGTCTGCACCCAATGAGTAAAATTTTGCTTTTTGTTGAATGTTAGTACAGCTGAATGGAGTCATTCCACATTCTGCTGTTTGAAAGCAGGATGTGCCCATCAGACTTGTTGGTCCCCTATGTTTCTCCTTGTATTTGCAGCAAATATGGGGAAATGAAGGCAAATAAGCCTGTCTGTCAAATTAATGATAGACGCCATCCAAACTTGAGAACCAAACCTAAAGCTCTCATTCCCTTCTCTGCCGATATCTTTAATTATGGTAGTTAGACAGATGGAAAGATCATTCTGCAGGTTTTATTTAAGAGGTTTGTGCCACGGTAGCTTTTCTGCCAAGGGTAATCAGTTGCATTAAGGAATTTGCCAGAAAGAACAAATCTGTCTTATTTATAGTTAGCTAAGATCCAATTATTTCTCCTAAATGGGCACTCGGATAATAATGTGTAAACATAAAGCAAGCATAGAACTGCAATTACTACACAGTGGATAGCTTCCCCGAAGCTCTGTAATATATTCAAGATTTACCAAGTCACAGAGCAAAACCATGCAAATTGGGCAGACCACAAACCCGTCTCCATTTTTAATCATTCATTCTTTTTCCATACTAATAATTGCCACAAGCACCTTGTGTCGTGGGAAACAGATTGCTAATAAATGTGAAAAGAAATCCTGAGTTGTATCTTCAGCTCTTGATAGGAATAATATACCAAAGCACAAGGAAATCGTAATTAACACCAGAAAAGATATTTCTGGTTAAAGAAAGCTGGATAAAACACCTCACATACCTAGTGTGCCAAGGTCCTAGTATAGTTTTCTAATAGTTTTCTAAAAAATATTACATTGGGAGATTACTGAACACTTGAAAAACTGATCTCAGTCATAATTGATTTCTCTAAATCCTGGCCTTAGCAATTACAGTTGTGGCAGTCTGGGCTGCCCTCAGCTAGATGACTCTCTCCCGCTTGCTCAAAAGGGGCAAAACTGTCTGTCTTTTCTGGATTTCACATAAATAGAATGAAAATATGTCACTAATCGTTTGCAGTAGATTTTAGTGGTAGGAGATTAAAGGAAAGCAGTTAACGACGTGGTTATTGGGGCTGCCCAATAGAAGCCTTCATGAATAGAGCAGAGCAACCTTTACACGAGGCTGCTGCCACAGCAACTCTTTCTCTTCTATCATGCAAAGGACAGTGGCAGCAACTGGAGCAGATCTGAGGTTGAGTGGTGTCAGACCAATGGAGGAAGAGGAACTCAGGCTGCTCATTGTGCGAGACCCACAGTCCGTGTTCCTTCAGCAGCTGCTTATATCCTTATATAGCTACAGGTGGAGCTGAGAAGCACTGTTTGTAGTTCTTTTCAGCTACACTTTCAGGTATTTTTAAGAGATCCTAGGAAGTTCCCTGAACTGGTCAGGCAGTTGGGTTAGATGTTCATTGTAGTCCCTTCCTACTGATATAGTCTGTTCTATTCTGTTTACTTCGATATCAGCCTCACCAAACAGATCTCTAAATACCTTTCCAGTGCAGTGAAATTTCCATTATGAAGGCTCTTGAAAGTAACCTTCTTTTAGTTCTTAGAACCAAGAAAAAGTGATAGTTCCATGCATTGAAATTCTTGTCATAAAAGGAGGGAAGGATGCAAATGGTAAAACCTTATAAATATCAACACAATCATTTATACTGCAATAATGACATAAATAAGCCTCTTCAAAGGATTTAGAGCAGGTATCTGGGAAAGCATTGTGTCATCCACCTTTGATGAGAGCTTCAAGGCAAATAATAAATGAGCAGATGAAACTTTCTGTAGAAAGTCATGTTTTCAAACATGCCAAATAACTTCTTCAGTTCCTGATAGCAGTGTGCTAAAAGCAAAAAGAAGATCATTAAAAATAGAGAAGGTACTTCCAGATTAATAGGTCTGGCTACAAAAAATCTGAAAGTTTCTCTTGAGAATTGCCAATAAATAAATTAAACTAGCTTCATTTCCAGTGAATTAACATCAAACTATTTTCCAAAACAGCAAAAACTAAACATAAAATCCAGACGCATGTAATTTCTTGTGCTCTGTTTCTTGCAAATTCTGTCCCCAAATATTTTTTCAGATTAAATTAAATGATTGACTAGTTAGAGACAGAAAGAAAGAGAGCTAGAATATGTAAGTGTAGGAAAATTAATACATTGAATTTGATGTAGCCATGGTGGTACACAAAAAATTTAAGTATTATTGGAATGAAATCTTGAATTAACTGTAAAGGAAAGATTTTTATATGTCCTGAATTACAGAAAGGAGAAACAACCCTCTTGTAACTAATAGCCAGATTTTGTGGTGGTTTAAGATCCCTACTAGGAAGTGCAGAGGACAGTGCTGCAGTGATTCAAGCCGGGCTGTATAAGTATTTTCTGTAGCTTTAGATGCAGTGTCTCAGACAAGTCCAAATAATAGCAGCCAGAGACAACCCAAGAATAGCCTTAAAACTCCTACTTTTTCCCCCCTGTTGAGCTCTGAGAGGCTGCACAGCTCCAGTTTTTGAAACCTAAGAAAGGATTCATAAATGCCAGGCCAGGGATTTTTTCAGTAGGGGCTATTTTAATCACTAGCTGGAGGGCTCTAACAAATTACCTGCCAGAGGCACTTATCAAAAAGCTAGTTTTAGATGTAGAAGATGGTATTTACAACAGATGAAGGGATGTCATGGTTTGAGTGATTGCTGCTTTAAAAATACATCCAATTGAGACTGAAGCAGCTCATGAACTAATTACTTTGGTAATGATGTAAAAATGAACAGGAAGTTAATTTTGGAGACAGTCAAATTCAAAAGGGTCAGAATAAAAAAAGGACCACATGAAAGCCCAAATCCATTTACACTGAAAATTCAGCTAAGCAAATAAGATTATTCTGGAGCCACCGCCATCTTTTAAGTATGAGGAACTGGACTGCCAGGGAATTATCCCAGCACATAAAATCACGTATGTGGCTACATATCTTCCTGAGTCATGTCTTGTAGAATACAGTGCAGTGAGATAATCTGCAAAGGATTTAGACTTCAGCTGGTAGAGCAAAAGTTGCTTAGTGGAGTTAGCTGTGCCAAAAGCCAGGTGGAAGGCTCTCAGAAGAGGACTGGTTTGTCGAGTTGTCATTAAAGACTTAATCCTGAGCCATTTATTTGTATCCCAGAAATATTCGATTGGAGGTAAAGGATGTGGCTGCTCTATAACAACAGTAGAATCCACCTCTTTGGTTGAGCCAATCATGAGATACTGTCAGAGAAAATGTTTCCTGTAAGACTCCTTAGCTCTGTCTCCATCAACAGACACTCTTCTCCTGCTTTAGAAATTGCTATTATTACATAGTATTATGTATAATAGAATATGTTCTTATCTTAGCTCTGCTTCTGTGGCTTCAGACTCATCCTGCTGGAATCACAGGAGTAAATTAGACCTGTATTTGCAACAGTATGTTTTAATCTATGTACACATACATACAGAAAACAAAGCAAACAAACAAACAAAAAAGGTGATGTGCTGAGTAAAATCCTTGCTCCATTAAAATTGCAGAGAATTTTCCAGTAGTTTTAATTGGATCAGGATCCTGTCCCATATTAATTTGGTGGAGTTGTATGGAATATCCAGGTGAACCAAGTTTCTTTACAGTGTGGAACTGAACAAACTTTATTCATTCCAGATGGATGTGTTCTCCTTACGGAAAAAAATGATTTTCCATTCAATTGATGACTATTTTAGTACTGAGAGCTTTGTTTTATTTCCATATGGGTTTATTTGCAATTGGGGTTCACATAGGGTTGCCCATGAGCATCCCAGTGAATGATTGAATTCACTATCACGGGAGCTATATATCTTCTGGAAGCAACTCTTGCAAGGAATAGTTTTGTTATTTTTCCCCATTTTAAGAACAAGGCACTCAAAGTTAGACATTCCTGAAAAATTACAAACAATTTACCTCTTAAGATACCAAATGTCAATTAATTCAATTCACTTAAAACACTGATTTATGTTCTGAAAATGAATCATTTCTCATTTAGCTACAGAATACTTCACTATCCACTTCAAAGGGGAAGAAATAGTTCACAGTAAATATTATCTCCTCTTTAAACTTTTTTAATGATAGCATGCCTTGAATGCCAGGACTGTGCAGTTATTAATTCATTTTCCAAATAAGTTCTATCTTGTAGACATATCTGTACAATGTACATAATAAGAATATGAAACTTGGTAAAAGATTATACAGCATATAAAATACAGTAGCCTTTTTATGGCTGACTTTGAATTTGCAATCAGCCAAAACGCCATTAACTACCTAAAAGTCTTGGACAGGTTGCTGATGAAAAGCTAATGAAAGGAATGAAATTTGAAGAATGGTTTTATTATCTCATATCAATTTTGATAGATCATTTTCCTGCAGAGTTTAAAATTTAGGAAAAAATTGTAAATCTGCGCTATGAAATAGGCCTTCCTCTAACATTTTTTTCTTATAATTAGTAAGAAAGAAGGGTCCAAAACCCAAAATGTTTCATTTTAATTTGTAATCCTGTCATACATCCCCATCTATTTTGTCTCTCTGTGTTATGTGTTGGTTTGTTGGGCTTTTTGTCTCCAGGATGTTCTTATCTTCATTTTGTTTGTTTATTAAAATCCCTGCTTAAGGCAGGGAATGCTGTTCAGCATCACTTTGTGCTAACCCAACCTCCTCAGACACTGGCATGTTATGCAGGAGATGGAGATTGCTAATTACGAAAGAGTAGATCATTTTGAGTAGCTGTTTTTCCCTTTCTCAGAGGTTCCTCTCATCTTTTTTTTTCCTTTAGGACATCAGAACATCCTATTCTGTAGTATTTCTTTCCGCGCTGCTGCTGAGATAGGGGGTGCTGTCCCTACTGGTAGAGGACTGAATGCAAAGCCATCTGCTGACTTTGGGGACACAACACTTGCCATGTACCCATTTGTTTCTATTTGTTTTGGTTTTGCTGTGCTGTGATCTTCTGGTACATGTAAAAAAGCTCTGATTGCTGGATTTGTTCATAGAGAAATGTGCAAGAGACTGTTTTTCTTGTGTTCATGGAGAAATACAGAGAAAGCCTGTTTTTCTCTGATATTTACATGTGTCGCGTACGTATATTGTAGAATCATAGAATATCTCCAGTTGGAAGGGACCCGTAAGGATCAATATATCATAAGAATATTGTGCTGTTCATTACTTCCTGGGTATCTTTCTTGAACAACACATTTAAATGTATGATTTCAAAATATATTGTAGGTTCTCAATGGGAAAGTGAAGGCTGTGTATATAAATTTCTAATTGCATTTTAAAACATAGACCTATTCATCACTCATTTGAATTCTACCCAGGCAATTAGTGGGTAAAAGCTGTCCAGAGTCCCTTGTAATGTGAATTTTGGGGGTTTGGCCCAGCTCTCACAAATTCCTTGTTTAGAGAACCTCAATGATACTGAATCCTCCTGCTCATTGACTCAGCAGAGGGGTCAGGTGGGTGCTCAGCACCTCTCACGTGCTCCGCATCCGAGGGCATGCTTTCCGAAGACAGGAGACAGACAGTACCTGCTTGAAAAAGCTTGAAACAACTACAGGTAGAGAGCCCAGCACCCTCTTCAATGCTTCTTTTCTTTTCCTCTGTAAATCGTGTTGGAGTTAGATTTGCACACTGATGAGTAAGAGAACTGAAAAGTTCATTAACTTAGAAGAACAGAAAATCACACCAGATTGTTTCACTCAATTAATCAGAAGCAACTCTCACAACAGATTGAAGAGCCTTAGAACAAAAAAGGGTGTCCTCCCTGCATGTATCTTCCTGCAGTGCAGCATGCAGATGGTCATCTCTAAATCACAGATCTTCAACTGCCTGAGAATCCAAAATGATCCTGAATGTCTTAAGAGCCACGTTTACCAGTCATTGTAATCAGTGTGTGGCAGCTGCTGAGATGCCACAGCAAGTCTTCCCAAGCCCTAAAAGAAGGAGCTAAGAGCTGAGATATCCCTCCTCGTGCTGTGCTCTGGACTTCAGAGCATTTGATAAAAGGTGCTTTTTGCAATAACCAATGTTTTCTGCAGTTCTGAAAGACTGAATTTCACTCAGCTGAATTCTTGGGGATTTCTCTTACTCCCTTCCTTCCTCCTCCCTCAGCTCCCAGAACACAAAACCAGCCCCAAAGAGGGAAAGCAGACTCTGCGTGACATCACTGGGTATTTCCCTTTCTTTCCAGCTTTCACTAAAATCCCATCAGCAATTATTAAAATACTGTCTTTCTTTAGTTATGGGTATGTATCAAAGGACCAGTAACTGTGCAGTCTGGGCACACTGGTGGGTTTTGTCATATTCCAGCACATAAGGAGTTCAAGTGTTCAATGTTTTCACCAAAGAGATGAAGACATTCTGTGCCCTGAGAGCACTCCTGTGCCTGGGTCAGGTGCTATGAGGATATTTTACAAAAGAAAGAGGGATACCCAGCAGGGAAAAACCTTGTGCTGTTTAGATATAACAGTTCAGACACAACAAGTGAGTTCCCATTTCTCCTCTTTGCTGCTCTTCATTCAGCTCTGGATGGGAGTTCCTGTGACCTGGTGCAGGAACATTTTGCTGGGGAAATAGGTGCTTTAATTTCTGTTTAAATTTCATATTAGGGCTGCACGCCCTTGGTTGCTCCTCTGGCAGTTGTTGAGGCTTAGCTGATTGATTTCTCGACTGAGGAGCAGGCATCTGGAGAGAAGACATTGATCTCTGTAAAGCTGCTCCCATTATGTCCTGGGACAATAAGCAGCTTAATTCAGGTTTGCAGAGGTATCTCTGAACGAAGCCGGGGCTGTGTCACAGCAGCCCCCTGCTCTCTGTTCTGATGTACAGAAGGTCAATTCTCACCTCTCTTTTTATCTCCAAGATTTTGAGACACCTTGGAAAACCAGCCATATCTGGATTCATAGAGAATTTTTATTTTTAGCTTAGCTTTCTATGCAGCCTCTCCTTTTTTTTTTCTCTTCCCTTCCCCCTTCTTCCCTAAGTGCTGTTAAAGTGAATGAATGTGGATGCCTGACTGAGAGGGCACAGCAGAGATGACAGATAATTAAATAATTGCTGTCTTTCCCCTCCTCTCTCCCCTCTCTTTTCTAAAACAGCATTAACATGTGGTACCATACATTTATTCTCTCATCCTGCCTCTTCAGTGGAGTCTTTGGGGTAGTTTTTTCTTGTTTCACTGTACAGATTTCCTTGTATTGTGTATATTAATGCTCCAGAAGGCAACACTAGCCCAATACATTGTTCTTGGGAGCAGAGGGCACTAGGGGCAGTCATATTGAGATACTTGCTCTTTTAAGGGCAGACCTATGAGTCCTTGCATATATTAGTACAATTTCTGTCTCAGTTTCTTTTTCATAACCTGTGTGTGTGATCAGTGACCGTCAGAGCAGGGAAGAAGTGAAAACCCCTTGGAATGAAGCTGCATTTTCTTTGAATTTATAACAGTGAACCACTTTCAAAAGAAAATGAAAGAGAAGGGAAATACAGCTGCAGATGATGACAAAGGAAATCAGATTTGTTTAAACACAGCTGGAAACAATGCTGGGGATGAAGACAGAGCTTTGAAATCATTTTTATGCTCAAAGTCAGTAGCTGTGTAAGAACTTCCTAAACAAATTAAATTTTCTCCCAGGCTGCCGTGCTTCCTGCACTAACTTTTGGGAACATTTGTAATGTGCTTGGACTCTGATGCAATTGGTAATAGAGTTGTTGCCTTTTCACAGTAGCCTGTTAAAGACTCCTCCCTTGTCCTCAAAGTTCCTTTTGTAACCAATCATATCTCATGCCTCTCTTTGATTGATACTGAAGTTGGTTTTTTTTTCTCTGCATGGATCTTCATAGTCCTGAGCTTATGGTGACTATCAACAAGTAGTGCAAGGGACAGACCCATGTGTTACATTAGCCAATATTTTCTTTTTGTCAAACAAAATATATTTTTCCTTTACACAATATAGTAGTGTTTTGTCTTGTTGGAAAAAAAAATGATCAATTTTTGATTGCTTTTTATTTAAATTGCATATACCGACTGTCAAAAATTTCAATAAACTGACTGGGAAATATGTAAAAGCAAAGGTAGAGTTGTATATATTATTTTTAATCTCAGGATTTGTAATATATTTGTAATATTGTAATTCTAACTAAGTTTATGTGCTAGTAAGACAACCAGTCCTCAGTACAAACCTGGGTCGGGAGGGTCTGGAAGTATCTCAGCGCTGAACTGGGTTTGCAAAAGGATCCCAGGACTCAGTTACTGATTTTTCAGATCTCTTCTGTTTCTTATTGGGAATGGACAGAAGTGGATCCACCCAAATAAATGGAGGAGGATGTGTGTGACTGTGGTCATTTCTGTATCACACTAAGGAGCTTATTCCTCACTGTGTAATCCTAACAAGGAAGAGCAAATCACCGTTAAGGCTTCCAGTAAATCTTTCTGTAGAATAAACCACTGATGTACCATTTGGGTGATAGCAGAAGGGACATAGCTTAATGAACCAGAAATGGGTTGGAATCTGTGGATTCCTGATTTCTAGTGCCACCTGTGGCACTAAGAGAAGACATAATCTTGGTCAAATACCTTGATTTCCTTTGTCTCAGTCTCCCAGCATGTAACTGATGAAGTTTTCACATTTTCCCTAATGGGGAGTCTTTATGCAAAGGTTAAAAGTAGAGTGAGGAGGAGGAGAGAAGCCCAGTTGCTTACATTGAAAAGTGTTACAGCTGAGGCCAGACAGGAATGTGTTGTTATCTGAAAGGCTTTTATTCCTCTCTACCTTGGAGACAATTGAGCTTTAACACATGCATAGCTGCTCCTGACAGCATGTATCTTCAGCTGTTAAGGATAATTCCCACTGCAGGCTGGCTGAGAAGAGCTGTGTGCAGGGGAATGTGATTTCCTTGCCAGAGCATTGATCAAAAGCATTTTATTTTAATGCAAATAGACAACATACAGAGTATATATGAATGTAAAACGTAGATCTGGAGAACCGAAGGACTTCTCTTCTATTAAAAGATAAATTTATTTCATTACTGAAGTGGCAAAGGATGATTGAATCTACTTTGTACAACTTCCAGTGACACAGCACATTAACCAGGCATCTCGAATGTGTATGGGATCTGGGTATGTCACTGAAGCATTAAAAAATCACAGGCATTTGGCACTGAATTATTGGACTACAGTGATAAATCATTAAGCTCCAGTCCAAAAGAATCATTTTTTTTCCCCAAAAAAAGATAGTGTGTGATGAGCTCTTCAGAGGGAAAAGTTGCTTATTCCAGTCCTGGTACTAGAGTTGGTTCCAGGGAGAGCTGGGCTTGGCTCCTGTCTCTGCCATAATCTCTGTGTGATTTAAGCAAATCCCTTATATCCCCTGCACTTCAGCTTGTTATTCGATGGGCAGAATAGTGAGACCTTCTCAGCCTCTTCTGCATTTCAGGAAATAACCCTCTTCACGTGTTTGCAGAGCGGCACAAAAAAGTCCTATGTTTGGGGTAGTGACAAGGATTCACATGGAAAAGAAAAGGGGTTATGGATATGATTTACTCTCCTGGCATGATTCCAATTGGTCGCAAGAGGAAAATTTTCATAATGAGAATAATCAGCTATTGGAATAATCTGCCCAGGGAAGTGATGGATTCCCCAACACTGAAAACTTCAAGGATTCAGCTGGACAGGGTGCTGGGCCATCTTGAACCAGGTGGTCCCTGAGGTCCCCTCCAACCTGGTATTCCGTGATTTTGTCTGAGAAATTCATTGTAATTGGATGTAATTGCCTGCTCATGTGCTTTCTAGCCCATTAAAACCTGAACTGCTTTTTCTGCTCTTTAGGGTGAGAGTGTTTCAGTGTGTTATTAGTCATCATAAAGGAGAATATACTTTAGTCTGCATTGGAGTCACGGTCTGTATTTCTGGTGTAGTCATGAGACTTTTAATCACTGTCTTACTAATTTTTTAAAATGAAAATATTAGTTTACATTACTGTTAAAGTTCCTTAATTATTTGCTATAACTGTTATAGGGAATATTACCAGCTTGTGCTATTCATTAGGAAAAATAGTTCCTACTCAGTGTAATCCAGGGTGATGTTTTCACCAGACCCTTATTTCCACATTAAAATTGTGAGCTATATGGGGCCTTAAATACTCAGGTAGAGAAGACTCCACAGCAGAGGGGATGTGGCAGAGATGCTTTGGGGCGTTTGAGGTGCACAAGGATGCAGCTTAGGCCAGGAGGGATTTGTAATGGCTTAATGACTGACATTAATGACTTGTATTTATCATAGCTGCTCTGCACTCCCATTTACTGGGCTTGTGGCTGCCTCTGTTCTTCAGCAAGGAGTGCTTGCAGAGATAATTTTGACACTAGTAGCTGCCTGGTAGCAGCACACCATTTGAAGTTCTCTGATCTCCTCCCGAGCAGGGATACCTGGCCGAGGGAGCGCTCTGCAAACACAGCTCTGCTGCTTCCAGTCCCACAGGAAATTGGTCTGAGCTGTTCTGTATCACAGAGCTTTGGAAAACCAGCATGGAATCTTTCTGTGTCATTTAACAAAATTGTGTTTCTGCTATTTAAAGGTACAAGACACCGTCTCCAAAAAGTTTCAAACTTTTTTTTTTTTTCCAACAGTGGAAAATTTTTCTGCCACTTCTATGTAAGGACAGGATGTTGTAGTTCCCACTAGTTTTTCAGCTGAGTCTGCTGGAGAGTGGCAGTGGGTAAGACGAGGACATCAGTTGACTGAGAACTGGATGGAAGCCACCAGGTCACATCAAATACACCATCAGATGGTGACTTGTCAAGTCAGGCCATAACTGATCCATATCACGGTACCACGTCCCTGAGCTACTTAGACTCAGTTGAATAAATTCCATGGGTACCTGTCCTTATTCATTTCTTGATGCTGATCCTCTGTCTAATTTGTCACTGATATTAAAGCAATCTTTTGCATATTTAATTACTGTTTAAATTAATATAACTTATAAGTCTATGTCATCTTTTTCTGTTTTCCAGACATGTCCCAAATAGCTGGGGGATATTGCCTTCACATCTACCTTTCTGAAGCCATGACAGAAAAATGAGCTTATCTATTGGAACTCTGGTAAGAGGCTTCATTTCTTTTGACTTCTTTGTTATGCTGTGAAATCAAGTCCTTAAATCAGAACACCTCATTTGTCTCACAAATTAGATTGGCTTCAGCACAACCTGGTAAAGAACATCTGTGGCTATACCAAATATGCTATTAGTGTATGAAACAAATGAAGGGACTGTACATGGTATTTAATTTGAGAGAATCCTGTAGTGTATTTATATTTTTTCTAGTGCTAAATATAATAAAGTATGTGATTGTTTCAAGTACATGATGTACCTTTCTTTCTTGCTGTAGCATCTGTAAAGCCCAGACAAGACAAATTATTCTCTGAAGGTTAGAGAGCTTCATGTGTTTGTGTTACTTGTGTATCTCTGAGAATTTCTTCCTTGGGAATATTAGAATCTATTTTAAAAATAAAATTATTTGAATCTGAGCTGGTTCAAGTCCTCCACAAAGGCCCAGTAGTAAATCTATTTTATATCTCTTCTTTCTGAAGTACAGATGATCTTACTTGAGATGCTGAGGTAGCACAAGAAATTTCATCTCTTTCTCTTTTGTTTGGTAAGAAATACAGCAGGGAGAGTATCCTGGGCTGAGTGTGATTATTTAATCCCTCAAAGCAGTTTGTTAACAGGGGCATTGTTAGGACTCTAGGAATTTCTGAAGGGTCTCATCAGACAATGCTCTTCAGTATTTCATGGTTGGGGAAGTAATCTGAAACCAGAGGGACTCAAACACTTGCATTGACTGAAGTCCTTGGACTTTGGTGGCTGTTTTCAGAGGCAATGCAGGAGAAGCAGGCAGAGAATTTAGGGACAGCCTATTACTATGGTAAAAGATTACACAAGATTTTCAAATTTTATGGGATGCCATAGCTAGTTAAAACAAATATGGAAAAAAGAAAAGAAGGAAAAATGAAGAATACTGTATTCATTACATGGTGGGTGCGTGTCTCACATGCTTTGTGGGTCAACTAGGAATACATAAGTGAAGATGAAAAATATATGTTCTGAGGTCATTAAAAATTACTTCAAGTGGGTTTCCCAGGAGCCAATTGGGAAAGATGGGAATGTAGGGAGAAATACACTTAAATATGCTCACTTTAAAGTGATAGTGGAATTAAATGGACTCGGTTGAACTTTGGTGACAGTTTCTGGCAAGAATATTGAAGCCAGTTTATAAAAATGGAGGTCAAGGAGCTTTGGCTACATCTTACACAAGTGAATAGAAAATATGACTCTGTAACCTGCTGAACCACATGGATTAGGTAATATATATATATGTCTATAACTCATGGCTGATCGGTGGCTTGGAAAAGATAGATGGTGTTTTAGGAAATTCTGTTTAAAGTGCACCTACAATTGAATCTAAGCAGTAAAGTACAGAACCAGAGGGGATAATACTGTTGTAAACTATGCTACTGAAATTTCACTGTGATTGTTGGGAACTGGACCATAAAATGACTGAAAATAGGCACCATATTCTTTCAGCTTCAGACACCAGTAGCTTCCAAGCCCTTTCCAGGCAAGAATATTGTCAGGAATCTGTGATTAGCTCAATTACTGCCCAGACAGCTTTACCATCTGGAGGGAGGGAAAATCTTTCATTCTCTCAACTTGTGCATCTCATTTTGGAGTTGTGAAAATCTCAGCCAATCCACTGTGTTCAGTAACTCAGCTGCTTCCAGCTGGTTCTGTTTTCAAAGTTAAAACTAGAGATAATTATCTTACTCTTCATTAATATGTTTATCTAAATTTTAAACCAATTCATTTTAGGGGGCTGTAGAGGAATTTCAAGGCAGGAAATGTATGTTACCTTTAATTTTTAATCTAAAGATGTCATAATTTTTGAGGGTTCTGATCCTGGAGGAGGGTTGATCCTGGACAATTAAACAGTGCTGTCCTTCTGGCAAGGTGTGTTGTTTTGGTCATTCTGAGGGTGACAATGTGCACTATGGTCCCTGTGCTGGCAGCACTATGGTCCTGGTGACATCATGGAGGATTCCACCCCAGGCTCTCGCTGTCCTGCTGTAGAAACTAATAATTCCTTTTAAGCTAAAATTTGAACCCAACCTTTGGGGATAATGAATTTCAGTCAAGAGCATCCCCTGTCCTTGTCTCCTAAAAGGGCTACGTGAAATACCAATGAGCACTCTGACCGTGTGCCCTCTGCTTTAGCTTCTGCTTATAAGTTTCTAGTAAGATTCCATATAATATTACAGCAGAGAGTAGTAGGTATTCATAACCTGCAGAGAGAAAATCCTGGGATAAATAGTTTGAGGATAGATGGATGCAACAGGAAGGAAGGGTTTGACAGGTATTTATATATAAATTTTCATGAGTTGCCACAAAGCCTATTTCTGCTTTTGAAATGCAACAAACCGAACGTATAAAATACCTGTTCCGTGATGATTGTCTTATATTTACTGGGGTTTATTAGTTTGTTTCTGATAGCTATTTTGCTTAGTTTATCTACACCTTTGGGTATATTTGATTCCTTTGCCTTATTGTATTTGCATTATTTTTATTAAATACATGTATTAGAACAAATTTAACAGCCACAGCTGAGACCATGTTCAGGTCTATCAGGGCTGAAACCTTGACACCAGTGCTAACAAGCCTTTCTCCAGACTGGCCTGGGTGAAGTAGTTCACCTTTATTTCAAAGGCTTTGTAAAAGCAGTACCTAAACTGTGGGATAAAATCCTCAGGGTTCCCCCCCCCCCCCCCCTTTCTTAAAAGCACCTGGGGGCTTGGGATCACCTTCCTAAATAGAAAACTCTAAGGCTCCTGACTGAAGTGTGGCTTCAAGTCCATCTCTGCTGATCTTTGAAGCTCTGTGCCAGTGGAGCTGGAGGTGGATTGTCATCAGCAAAGGTACTCCCCGGGCAGGGTTCTGGATTTTATTCATTGAAGTAGCTGGGAAACAAGCAGGGTTATGAGCAGAGTAGAAAGGAATGGCTGAAATGAAGAGAGAAAGTGCTTTGTCATGTAAGAGCTGTGCTCAGCCATGAGCCTTTCTGCTTCTCTTCCACGTAAGTGACTTAGAAACAGTAGGGAGCCCCATTACTTCCCTCTATGTGGGCTACTTTATCTTCATAAATGGGAAAGGGGCCAGTACCAGATTGCAATTCTCCTGCTATGCAGGAGGGCAAGAGGTGGGCAAGCAAGCATGTGAAAAATATTGAGCCTTGATGTTATTTTTCATCCCTCTATGTAGATTTATTTGCCCCTGTTTCTGCATTTGTTCGACTGAGCCACAGCACAAAAAGGAAAGCAAGCTGCTAGGGAAAGAGACAAAACTGTTTTCCACTGAAAGTAGGAGAGAGAAAATAAGATCATACTTTGATTTTTTATTTGCTGGCTGTATTACAATAACCTGTTAATATTTTTTTTATAATATTTACCTGTTAGTAAAAGGGCTATGGACAGTAGCTTGAGTTTATAGTCTGCATGGGCAGCTGTGTTGAAAGTACAGCAGCAGAAATTGTTCTTGAAAAATAATGCCAATTTTTTTACCAACAGCAAACAAGCTTTTATGCACTGATGGTGTAACATGAACTAGTCTGAGTTATGAGCACTTCTCAAGAAAAAAGCAGATCCTGATAGCACTATAGTTTAATAACGATTCTTTCCTTCCACTGTCGAAATGAATTCCCCCTAGTTTTATATTTTTATTGCACATTCTCTACCAGCTGCGAGATATCAGTTATTCTGCCCAATTCAGCTTTAGCAAGGTCATCACTTCCAAACTTGTTATATTCTATTGTATCTTATATTAATCAATGCTGGTAATAAGAGATACGTGGACTGAATGAACAAGCTGTTTATAAGCCTTGAGAAACTTTGAATTAAAACATTTAATCTTCAGGATGCACAACCAGCTATCTCTCAAAAGATAAAGATATGAGAAATACAGGTTTGATATTTTTAAATTCTCTTATCTTCTTGACTTGTTCCTTGTTCTTTGTGGCTACAAGGGCTCTTTATGAAAAAAATAAAATTGGAGCTTTCCGTCAGTAAAAGATATTTTCAATGTAAAGAACAGTATTGAAATAAAAGGAGTGAAAAAGAAAAAAAGTTGACTGTAGGGAGATAATGGCAGCGTTTTAGTCTATTTGTGACTGTTAATCAGATATATTTACTTTGTTGACCAAATGATGCATTCCCATTTTGTGTGTGTGTGTGGTGTAATGGTAACGATGGTGCAGCTGCAGGTGAGGGAGCCGGGCTGTGCTCTGAATCTCTTGCCTGGAGTGAGAAATACTCCACTTGGATTATTGACACATCGTTTGAGTTTACAATGTAGGGGGTTAGATTTCTGTTTGCACATTAATAGTAGATTCATTGAGCCTCTGAGATACTGTAAATATGCTCCACATTAAGCACTGATGGTGTCTGTTATATAAAAAAATCTTTGCTCGGGGTGAGTTTAATATGAATTTTGGGTAATCTAGCTGAACGCTGCAGCTTGGTGTGACACATTCCAGCCTTGGAGCACAGCCCCAGAAAGGTGTGCAAGTTATTAAAACCAAGTTTTCCTGCTAAAGTGGCTCTATTGCAATCAGACTTGTTCAGGCTCACACCGTCCTAGCACAAGAGTCAGTCTTTGTGTTTGGGGGTGACTCCATGTCCCTTTCAGTGCACCACCTTTCACAACTGAGCAGAATTTTCATGTATTTTCATCATGCTGTTTCATTCATCAGGGTAATGAGCAGCATGAGCCTGGATTATACAGTATTGGAATTTACAGGACACCCAAGCAAGGTGAAGTGTCATTTCAGAGATGGAGTGTTGGCTTTAGTAACTTAATTTTAAAATAGAGAGATTTTTTTAAGCTTTCCTTAC
>BJBW01017425.1:0-14168 GCA_004320125.1 Scolopax mira
TCCAGATGAGGTCTCACCAGAGCAAAGTGGGAGAATCACTTCTCTGACATGGCACACTGGGCTGTAAGTCCTGTCCCTGAGCAAGCCTTCGCTGCAGCCCTGCTTTGAGTCCTGGCTCTGGATCCTTTCACTCCTGACCAGAGACCAGGTTAATGGCTCGCCAGGTCAGGAAGAAGGGATGGTAGAACCTGTTACCAGCGCCCAGTTCTGGTGTTCAGACCCTGTGAGCAAGTGCCCTGGTGGGTGAGTCCGTGCTGGAGCCACCCTCAGCCCCTCTTGGTGCAGCAGACCTGCTCTTTCTGGCCTCTGCCACCAATTATTAAGGTACAACTTAGACAAATTCAGATAAAGACCTGCTTCTCGGCTCAGTGAAGTTTATCAAAATATAATACTAATGGGACTACAGCAAAGCACACAGGAACATGTGGGGCTTGGCAGAGTACATCTCAGTGGTGCCTGGTCACACCGGACCGGGCAGGACAAGAGGAAATGGTCACAACCTTGAGTATAAGGAGTTCCACCTAAACATGAGGAGGAACTTCTTTACTGTGAGTGGTAGAGCCCTGGAACAGGCTGCACAGAGAGGTGGTGGAGTTGCCTTCTCTGGAGATATTCAAAACCCGCCTGGACAAGTTCCTGAGCAACATGCTCTAGGTAGACCCGCTCTGGTGGAGGGGTTGGACTAGATGATCTCCAGAGGCCCCTTCCAACCCCATTTGATTCTATGATCTGACGAACATGATGGTTCCTTACCACTGTGTGAAAAGCAGCAGAGATACGATGCAGTTTCGGCATGCCCTCTAGGTTGGGAATGAGGGAAAGTCTCCAGGAACGCGGTAGGTACAGCGGGTTCAACAGTCCCTGTGTAAAACCTCTGTTCCCTCCCCTGTGACACCAGTTACTTGCAGAGGGAACATCAGGAAGGGGTCACCACTCCCCCATTTGTCAGTGTTGGATTGATGGTTGGACTCAATGATCTGAGAGGTCCCTTCCAACTTAAACAATTCTATGATTCTATTTGTTGCAAATAGTTGCCAGCTATTCTGATATCAATTAGGTACACGGTGTGCTTTGTCTGCAAAGTCTGTCTAAATACACGAGGTCTTAGCTTTGAAACCATAACTACATATGGGGCCAATAATGCATTAATATCCAATATTAAGAAGTAATATGCTATATTATTATGTAGCACTCCACTTCTTAATTAAGGTGCAAATGCTTTATGAACCACTGTTTATGAAATTCAGACAAAAGAGCAGGTTTTGAAAGCAAGAGTCCTTCTATTTCAGTCACTCAGCACACAAACACCTCACAGAACTTACTTTAGTTTCCCACCCAAAATCCCCCTTTAATTCAAGCATAGCACTGCAAAGGGAATAGTTAATAATTACCTTCAAATGTAACTAGATTACGCAAGGCATCCGGTTATCTCAGAAACTTAAATCCATATTCTACAACCACTTCACAATGGCAGCTAAACCTGACCCATGAGGTCTGGGTTGCTCTGGGTGGAAATACATCTCTGCTGCTGCCACACCATACAATTTCTTCAGCTATTTCCCTGGTCATTTAGGCAAGGCACTATTTCTCAGTAGGTATAACACAAACATTTAGATATTTCTCACTTCTAAGACCATTTGTCCGATATTTTCGGATTGTCCCATGAATCACCTCACTCAGCATTTAATTACTGCAGCATTTCATCATGCTTTCATCATTCCTCCATTTAAGTGACTTGCAGAAGAAAAAAAAAAAGTGTGTGGGGAAAACTGGTCCTAATTTAGCACCTATTAAGATTTCACATTGGCTTTATTTTCCATAAACATGATAACACTTTATTCCAATGCTCTTAAAGAAAACCTGTTTGATATGTTATCCGGCTTGAACAAGCAGGCTTAAATTTAGTAATTAATCAATCTCAGTACACCCCTATCAATAGAGATAGTGTAGTCCAACTGACAAAATAAGAGCTCATCTCTGTACCTCACAGATCTCTACAGGAGAATTGGACTGGACACCAATCTCTGTATAGTACTAATTAAAGTTGTTTGGTTGTGTTTTTTTTTTAGAATGGATTAAAATACACTGAACAGTATTTAAAGCCATCAGCATTGTTCTGATGAGAACCTTATTTGAAGTGCACATATCCAGGCTGCAGCATTCTTTCCAATTTTTTTTATACTTTGCAATACTGGCCATTCATTCTTCGTATTGAACAACACATGTTCTGCACTTTTGCGCTGTAAGTCATATATGCATGCATTATGCCCAGATTCCTCCAACCTAAATTCAGACCTTAAACTAAGAACTCTAGCTCAAGAACCTACTTGACCCATGTGCCTTCAGCATTGCCCATTCTCTCTCCTGAGGCTCACTGGCCCCTCACATAGACTCAAGACAGCCCAAAGCGATTGGGGATGAACCTGAGTTTCTATGATGGAAAGCCCCATTTTTGTATACAATACCAACAGAGCGCCACAAAGAGTGAGTCACGTAATAAAAACCATAAAGCATTTTAGGATTTTAGTAACGCTTATTAAACTACTCAAGTTCTGCCTATGGAGATATTGTATTTCTATTCTTGCACCTCCCCCAGTCCTTTCACATTTTGTTCAGAAAGATGAGGGAAGAAAAGCAGCAGTAACAAAGCCCCAGACATTCTCATCTCTCTCTAGGGCATGCAGAATACCAAAAATCAATTTAAGGACTAAATCTTTTTCTCATTTGTAGCTTTACTGTGATCAACATTTAACTTGAGTACTAAGCAGTCCTTCAAGATAAATGTTCTCATTTTTTATTTAAAAGCCTTCCACAAAGCATTAGAAATCATCAGACTTCTGTAGGAAATACTAATTTCAAAGAAATTGCAAGACTATTTAGCAAGAGCTAAACTGAGGCTTCTTCAAAAGAAGGAAAAAAAAAAATAATCAGATGTGCTTCATGAGAGAAATGCTTTCTTAATTATTCAACTTCTCATCTTATAGGGAGCCATTGCTATTTTGAGGAACACTTACAAGTTTAAACAAAGTCCCTCAGCTGTGCCTTTTGGGGCCACACAAGAAAAGTTTCTCTTTTTTTTTTTTTTTTTTTTAATTAACCCTGAATCGTGCATCATGTTAGAAGACAACAAAAAGGATAAAAAGATAAACAAAGGTAGCCGAGTTCTCCCAAGGCTATGGCACCCTCCCCTACCGCCTGCTTACACCACCCACTCTCTGCACAGGCACAGCTTCAATTGCACAGTCAAATTCCCTCTCCCTTTTCAGAGCCACGGGCCCAGTGCCCACCAAGCTGCCCACATGCTGCCAGGGCAGAGCACGTGGGCAAGGGAACAGCTTCTTGCAGGTATGAAATGAGGTACGGACAGAGCCAGAAGTTCCTCCTCCCCCTCCAGATGCAAGCATCTTAACCCCAGCTGCATCTCAAGTCCTTCAGAAATCCGGAGACTTTACGCACGCACTATTTCTACTTTGGATCCTCAACTTTAAGATGGTATTGGATTTACAAAGTGGCTTGCTGCTAGTTTTGTACATGCCTAATGTTTGGTGAACGACCTTCTCTATTTTCAGTGAATATAACCAAAGAAAATGGGAGTCTGGGGAGCATTAATGTAAATGTGAAAAAAGCACTACATTATAGAATTCTAGTTGCCTAGAGATCATTATTAGCAAAAGCATAATTTCTTTAGTCTTTAAAACTCCCACCAAGCCACCTACGCTCCCGAAAACTGAGCTTTTGGAACTAGGTAACTAAATTTCTTTTCCTCCTGCCCCCTCACGCCCAAGTTCTTTTTCCCCACTCATTTCTCCTTCCATCCATGAGAAATCAAATAATCATACTGGCCTGACACACGGCTTCCCCTAAAACGGCAAGGAGAGCAGTTTGCATCTCTTTAAAACTGTTCACAGTCTGTGTCTGTTTCCACTCAGGTCACGTTTCAGAGATTTTTCTCAAGGCCCCAGAGAATGACAAGCCTAGGTTTCACTTTTAAATTAAGCCTGAAACACAACAGAAGCTGATAGTGCTATGAAGCGTTCCGTGGAATGAGGTGGTTACCTGCTTGACCCCTTATTTTAAGTGGCTGATAAATCTTCCCGTATTCAAGTTGTTCTCATGATAAGCCCAAACCCCCATCTCACTAATGCATTATTCTTCCACGCACAAAGCAGTGACAAACACAAGACACTGCCACCAGCACAAAGACACTATGCAAATACCATTTGTAGAACTCAGAGATACCTGTGGCCAAGCATGCAAATCCTAACTCCTAGAGTTAATTCAGTTGAAAGAAGAAAAATATATGCTGCATACATGGTATGTCCTGTTTATTTTCAATTTTTTTTATCATTTATTTCTCTTGAAATCAAAACTTGGAATTGCCAAAGACCCTTCCCTGTAGAAAGCTCCTAGGACAGTGTCTTTGTTCAGTGACCACATAACAGGAGTACGTGCTTTCCTCAGCTTAGAGGACACAAGTCTTCAAGAAATCACTTGGGTCACTTCATCCTACCGACTTGCTGACAAACATATAATAGGTGTCCAGTTTCAAAGGGCTCACAGAACATCTACTCCACAAGTCCCTTCTCTTCCTCCTCCCTCCCGACCCAAGCTTGTCGCAGATCAAAAGCATCTTGCAATAAACCATAAAAAAATTCAAGACTTGTAGCTCGAGCGTTCAACCTTTTACCATAACACACATGGGGGGAGAAAAAAAGGCCCAGCTGAGGTTTCCTAAGGCTCAAGAAACCTTCCCTATTGCCTGTCTACAGAAATGGAGAATGCTGCCAATATCCCTGCCTGCAGAATTTGTTGAACAGAAGTAGATCCTTTAGGAAAGAAGGGGTAAGTTCTCTTCTGATCTATTTACAATTTAATTTTCTGTTAAGTAACCATGTTGAATACTTCCTAATAAAGTTGTTATAGATTTACCCAGCAGGGTAATTTTGTTAGAAATAGCAATTGACAGCAATTTTCATCTTGAAAGAAGCACTGTATTTAAAATTTCGAGCAGATGCAAGTTTTAAGATGATTAAACTTGGTATCTATTTTGAGCTTCTGCAAGGCCTCAACAGTGCACAGAGGTGGCTGCCTTCAAGACCAATTTTATAGACATCTTTGCCATTTAAAAAATGGCCCTCCATGCAACTTCTGTAATTACTTTTGTATAGTCCAGTCCTGGATCAGCAAAGCATGTAACTTCTGGAAGCCATCTGAAACACAAGCATTTCAAAGTTCAACAGAAAAAAAGTTGCAGATGCAGCCCAGACCACTTTACAGAAGGGATAAGGACAGAAAAGTGGGGTTTGTGGTAGCAGCCAGTCCCAAAACACAAGAAATGGCATGCCACATCAACAAGTAAGAAAATAATGCCCAGTTCTCTACTCTACGACTGTGCCTTTATCAGGCATGTGCTCTACCACTTTCCTGAATTAGGGTCCAAATTATTTTTTTTTTCTTCTCCCCTCCTACTTGAATGACAGGATCTGTTCTTTTGTTTAGAATGGCATTCTTTATTTTTCAAGATGCTAACCAAACTTGCACTGGGTAAGTACATTTCATAAACTGAACATTATTTTGACTGTTCCACTTTCCAAGCCAGAAAGGCTGTATGTGTACTAATAAACTCCAAAAAGCATTTGAAGATTGTCATAAAAAGGCAACCTGCAGGAGAAAATAAATTTGGTTTCTTTTTATTTGCTTTCTGAGCCTTTACTATGCACATCCTCAGTCATTCTGAAATCACTAAATCGGACTGGCTTTAAAAATGAAATAAAGGGCTTGCAAGAGCAAATCTATTGTTGAGTCTATCAAGATAAAGTTTTACATTCTTTTTCAAGGCTTTTTAGCTAAAAATATCTTGAAACAAATATTCCTCTTCTGGATTTTAGACTGCAAACACTTAAGCCTCCTTCCTTTTGTAGATACAAGAAAAGTAAAAACAAAAACAAACAAAAAAACCAACAAGAAACCCCAACAAATCTGCAGACAACACAGCTGGCTGATTTATTTTAATAGTCCAGCCCCAGTGAAATAAATACAAAAAGTAAATAAACACCACAAGCGGCGGTAACATCCTATTTTACAGCCCGTGTGATTAACCCTTGCAGGTACACCACCAGCCAACAAAACCCCGCATCTCGAACACCCGCCTATCGTACCAGGGGACCGCTTTGTTTCTGTAATTCCGGGATGCTTGATTCATCTACTGCAAAAACCAACAAGCCCGAGAAGCCCTGCTCGGAGCACCGCAGGGCCGGGCAGGCTGCGGCAGGGCAACCCCAGCCCCCCCCTCACGCCCCCTCTCCCCTCAGTGAGGAGAGGGCACCCCGTGGAGCCCCCCCCTCTCACCTCCCCATTTCTTTCTTTATTCGCTCGTTTTCGGGCAGGTTACCGTGCCTGCCTTTGTTTCGCCTCCTCCCTTAGCGCCACCGAAACTGAGGGGGGACAAGAAAGAAAAGAGACGCGCACGACCCCCGACAAACCCCCTCCCCCCGAGGAGTCCCGGTGGAGGGGGCACCGATGGTTCCCCGCTGAGGGGTGGCCGGCGGCACCGGGCGCGTCCCCACGCTCACCGCCCCCTCACCCGGCTGGCCTGGCCCACGCCCGGCTGCCCCTCCGTGTTCTCTGCCCGGGGGGCTGCCCCCAACCCTCTGCCCCTCCGGCAAGATGGTGGCGCTCCCCCCAGGGGGCGAGCGGAGGCCGGGCGGGCTGGTGCGGGGCTGCCCGCGGGCCATGCGGCGCCCGCCTCCACTCACCTCCCTCAGGCGCCCTGCCCGCCGGACCAGGTGGCCGCTGCCGCCGGCGCTCAGCAGCTCGCCCGGGCGAGTGGGGCTCAGCGCCGCCTTCCCCCCCCACCCCATCCCCTCCCCGGGGCCGGCGGGATGGTTGGCAGTGCGGGGGAGGCGCCGCGGGGCCCCGCCTGCAGCCTGGGGAGGGGGGAGTGGAGAAGAGCTGCCTTTTGTCAGGGTCCCGCTCCTTTCCCCGCCACCGGCACCACGTCCACACACACACCCACCCCCCTGCGTGCTCCGGGGGAGGCGGCCGGAGGCCCTTTGTGTGGCGGGGCGGGGAAGGGGAGTGAAGCGGAGCGCTCCTCCCCGCACCGGCCCCGCTGGGCACCGCTTCCCTCGAGCACCTGTAACGCCTCTGCCTCGCCCCACCGCCGGCCGGGAGACGGCCCGGGACACCGAGGCGGGAGCGGGGCGACCTGCGGGGGGTTCCCCCCTCACCGGGGCCGTTGGGACCCCGCTGAGCAGGGGCCGTTGGCAGCGCCCCGCTTGACGCCACACCCAGCCGGCCCGTTAACGGCTTTTTTTCTGAGGGGAGTCGGCTCCCAGGGCTGGCTTTATGGCCCTTTATGGCCACCGACAGGTACGCGCTGGGTCCGGGGGTGCGGGACCGGGGCGTGTGGGGAGGCGGCTGGGGCGGGATTCCCTGTGGGGAAGCCTGGAAAAGAGAAGGCTCTGGGGAGACTTCACAGTAGCCTTCCAATATCTGAAGGGAGCCTACAGGAGAGCCTACATTCTTTGTTAGGAAATGTAGTGACAGGACAGGGGGTGATGATTTTAAATTGGAAGAGGGGAGATTTAGATTAGATACTAGGAAGAAATTCTTTCTTGTGAGGGTGGTGAGGCAGTGCAGCTGGTTGCCCAGGGAAGTTGTAGATGCCCCATCCCTGGAGGTGTTCAAGGCCAGGTTAGATGGGGCATTGAGCAACCTGCTCTAGTGGGAGGTGTCCCTGCCCATGGCAGGGGGGTTGGAAATCAATCGTCTCTAAGGTCCCTTCCAACTCTAACCATTCTATGATTCTGTGAGCCCTGGAGCGGCTGCTTCGAGCACCCAGCGGTGGCAAAAGGCTGTGTGAGGCACCGCCACCTGGCCACCATGAGGCCTGGTTCCAAGGGCCAGGTGTTCCTCAGGTGGGAAGAAGGTTACAGCCTTCATGTGCCTTTTGTGGTTTGTTTTGTTTGGTTGGTTTTTTTTTAATTTCCATTTATTTCCAGGAAAGCAGTTAAAACCTGTAGGAGCATTGCCTCATCTGTTGGGGAAACTATGGTGACTCAACGTAAGGGTGCAGAGGTACAGCCTGGAGGAGCAACGGGGAAGTTTGGCAGCCTCCACTGTGGTATGTTGCTGTTTGGGGTCCTGGTGTTTTATTTTGTTTCCACCTGAATTGTGTATGTAAAGGTAACAGTGCCTTTTGTGTTTACATCTTCATCAGACAATTCAACAGTGGGAGGTGAATTAGACAGTTTTCCCATTATGAAAAAAGAAAAGCCAACCAACGGTGGATATTTGCTTTCTTATGTGGTTATCACTGCATGGTAAAAACTTTGTCTGTAAGCAAAACAGTGCACTTCTTGTGCCAGACACATAAACATGTGGAAAATGGGTGCTGATGAGAAGGCAGCATGTGCTTCAGAGGAAGCACCCAAGACGTGTGCGTGACTGACCACACAGACTTCCCCGATCCCTTCTCCTCTCAAGCAGTGATGCTACTCTACATCCTTACTCAACAGTGGTGGTTTATGTTCATGATAACCAAACCACAGGTTTCAGGAACTAACTTTTTCAGGAAGGCTATTCCAGGACCGAGGACAAAGGGCCTTGCCACACGTTTCTTGCACTTTCTTGAGTGAGAGGCATCTGATTTTCAGACATATTCAGACCATGACAGAGGTATGGTGTGTATGCTTGTCTTCTTAATAACCTGAAATGCCTGAAGCCTGGTGACCCGAGGTAGTGCCAGGGAATGCCTTAAAGAAACAAGGTTTCAGTATATAGTAGCTTCTGACAGCAGCTTAACCCAAAATGCAGATCAAGCAGGACCTGAGATGTGAGTAGGTACTCAAGTCACCTTGGCAGCAGCTGTGCTCTGTTCTCCATGAGATACCCTGTGCCGCAGTACGCGATGGGAAAGAGTGACCTTGCGACACTTCACTGCAAAGCTGGCAACTCTGCAGAGAGAAAGTGCCAATTCAGATAAATTACTCCTTTTTTTTAAAAATTGGGGTTTTTTCAGATTGGTTTTTTTTTCAGTGCCTCACAAGAACGTTTTCAGTATTGGTTAAAAACGTCTGATCGGTTGTCCAGGGGAAAGGGCCCATTAATGATGACATGAAAGAGCAGGGAGGAGGCCTTAATTTGGAGATAACTGTCAAAAATAGCTTTGAAAGAAGGGTCCGTGAAGCACAAGGGAGACATCAATAAAATGTGGAATTTAGATTTTAGTTCTGGTTTGTGTTGCAGGCACTTTTTTTGATCTCTGTCCCTATAGCCACCCCTATAGCAATAAACTAAACAGGGCCAGGGCTCAGCCTCAAACCGCAGCACGTGGTTATTGTCCATACTGTTGGGTAGTGTCCCCAGTGTGGTTCTGTCCTATCAGACTAGCAGTCTCTGAAGCAATCCCCAGCACAACTTATGGGTGGGTGTGTGGGCCAGGGGCCATTCCCAGCAGCCCCACCTGTGTGCAGCTGACCTATTTGGGGAGATAAGAGAGAGTTTAGTTGTGCATGTCATGCCAGCTGGTTCCCGTGCCAAAGGACAGTCCCTGACCTGCTTTATTTGCTAGTAGAAACATGAAGGTTTTGACTTTTGCGATCCCCACTGTGTTCTGGGTCAAACTAGAACCTTAAGTGATGGCTGGCTTCAAGCAATTGAGGAGTCTCAGCATGTTTTGATGGAGCAGGATTTCTGCTCCATCAAAGAGAAATCTTTGCTCAAAAGAAGATACAGTTGTTTTGGCTAGCAGTATCAAAAATTATGGAAGAAATTAATCTTGTTACAAATAGCCTGTCTTTTGTTTCCTCACAAATGTTATTTCTTCTGTATTAAATATTTATGAAAATAGCATTGGCTTTAATAAGAAAGCTATTCTTACAAGGAAAATACTCTCTTGTTCTGGCTATGTCAAGAAGGTGAGGTGAACTTCAGCAGGGAAGCAGTTAAGTTCCAAGCAAATGTCAAGAACAGATGGTATTTAGGAGTCCTGAAGAAATGAATAAAGAAAGTAAGCCACTAGAGCAAACGTGTGCTCTCATATTACAACGACTGAAAGTAAAAAGGAATGAGGTTAAGATATCTTAAGATGTCCATCCTAAATAGGAGGAGTAGGGTGAGATTCCTTGGAATTGTAAACCAATGAAGTATTATGGCTCTGGCAAAATTGTACCGTGGAACACCTCCTTCAAATGCATGTACATTGTATTTCTGGTGCCCCGTCAGTGTGGAAGTGCTATAAATAAACAAGGGGGTAGTTTTTGCCGATTTTTATTTTTTAATTATTTTAAAATTTTTCAGCTCAAACAAAAGCTGGGATGAGAAAGCCCAGAAGGATCTAACAAATGCTGAGGTGCTGGACATGTTCATCTATTGTAGAATAGATGGCAGAGGGGGTAGAACGAGATGATCTTTAAAGTTCCTTCCAACCCAAGCCATTCTATGATTCTGTTACACAGGTGTCGAGGACTATGACTGGACAAACTCTGGAAGGTGTTTGATACTTGTTGGCAGAGCTGCGCTTTGGGAGTCAAGTTGGCAAGACAGGTGACAGTATTTTCAATGAAGGGCCTTTAGTTCAGGAGTTAACTTCTCCTGGTCTAGTGCCCAGTGCCTGTTGCCAAATTTATCCAGAAAAGCACTCTAGAATACAAGCTTACTTAAAACCGTAAGGAGTAAGAAGAGGTGTACAACGGTATTTAAATAAAGAGTCGTTATTGTGTGCCCTGGTGTGATTCTGCCGGCACATATTTTCACTGAATTTTCACTGAATTTTTAGAGTTGGAAGGGACCGTAGAGATCATCTAGTCCAACTCCCCCGCCGTTTCAAGCAGAACTAACTGATGCCACAGGAAGAATTTATCTTGGTGTGAGCTGTGTCTGTTTCTACCAGCGATGAACTCTGGAGGGGCTACAAAATGACAACAGGGAGAGATTATATGAATTGTGTCTACCAAATATCTGAGACCTTTCTTTATTGAGTAATTGGTCTAAGACACGTCATGTCCAGAATCAGAAACTGTCTGTAAAATCATAGTAATTTACTGAGAAAAAAATTAGGCAGAAAATTAAGCCTCAGAGCTGTTCTTTGAAGAAGTTCTCCAGGGTACGTTAGGAAGATTTTTGAAACATGATGAGAATAAAATAGCAGTGATTGTCCACAGGGAAGATGAAATTGAATAGTTGTTGTGGTTTTTTTTAAATAGACTGACAATGATTCTCTTTTTTATAATTGTGGTGATAAATAATGAATGACGTAAACCAATTTTTTAAAATTAAGGCAGTCCAAAAAAAATAATCAGAGCAATTGAGAGGTATGCAATAAAGCACTGGGCTGAATGATTTATTAGTGGCAAGTATAACGGAAATGGGATAAACTGGGAAAAGGAAGAGACCTGACTTTAGAGAATCCCATTGACAGGCTGCACAATTCCGTGTTTTTGCAAGATGTGAGAAAATGTTACCAGAAAACCCAGCCTGTCTTCTTGTTGCACTGTGAACATTAACAAACATGACTCATGGGCTCAGGGGACACTGTGCAATCATGCTCTGCTTTCTGATGGTGTAAAGTATCTCCAGAAATTCCTTCTCCCCTGGTATAAAATATTTACCTTAATACAAATTCTAGGAACTTACTAAAATAACAGCAGTCTCTCCATAAATAATAGAAAGACTCTTGATTTCAGGGCTATTTTATTCTATGGCTTAAAATTCAAGCTGAGTGTGCTGGAAATACCAATGTAGCCATTAGTAGTCCTTTTAGCCTATAGATTTTATTTAGTTAGATTTTATTTTAAAGGGCGCTGCTGAAGATTCATTGGATGATCCTTTTGTGCTCACCAGAGTTCTTGATGCAACACAGGACGATTGCCACAACAAATGGAATTGGAGGAACTGGCTTGGGGAAGAATCAAATGGACAAGACACTCAAATCACAGAATGATATGGGGTTGGAAGGGACCTCTGGAGATCATCTAGTCCAACCCCCCTGCCAAAACAGGTCCTCCTAGAGAAGGTTGCACAGGAATGTGTCCAGGTGGGTTTTGAATATCTCCAGAGATGAAGACTCCACCACCTCCTTGGGCAGCCTGTTCCAGTGGTCTATGCCACCCTCAAAGTGAAGAAGTTCCTCCTCATGTTTAAATGGAACTTCTTATGTGCAAGTTTGTGCCTATTTCCTCTCATCCAGTCACTGGGCACCACTGAAAAAAGACTGGCATTGAATAGGAAGGAAGCTAGTAGCCACAAGGGAAAAGAAATGTGTGCACCAACTGCCCTTTGATGCCCTTCCTGAACTCATTTTGATCATAAGAGCAGTGTACAGGCTTGGGCTTTAAAAACCAGATGGTAGGAGACTTTTTAAACGTTGTTACAACTTGTGTGAGGACACACGGGGTTCTGAAAATGAAGCTGTTCATTGTAAGTCTTCTGGCATTTATTGCCATGATTCCCTGAACAAAAGTGAAGATGGACTCCAATCTTGCAAGATATAAGAGGAATGAATAGACCAAGAAGAAAGTTACCTCCAAGGAATCAGCTGATAAAGGGGAATCCTTTGGTGGGACCTTCCTATTGGAAGGTATGAAGAAATCTGTAGCAACAGGAGGAGGGACTAAGGGAAACGAAAGGTAACGTGGAGAAAGATTCATTTATATTGCTCTAAAAGGGCAGATTAAAAACTCCAAACTGTTCTGAAGTCCCAAAAGGGCTTTTCTGTGCTTTTTCACTCCAACCCAACCAAGGCTGTTGGAAGGTGCCAGCAGCAGGAAGCAGGCAGTGTTCCTGCAGCTGATGCTGGCCACGGCTACCCTGCAGGGTAGGGCTTCCTGGGAGAGCAATCTCAAGGCAGAAGATAGTTACCTACAGGTATGCTGAAATCTGCAGAGCAAGCATCTCCCTGTGAGTTGATTTAGCAAATACATGAGATTTCTAGCAAATTCACGCTGGAAGCGGCCATGGAAAATCTGTCCGGTTGTTTTCCTCAGTGGTTGGCACAGAATCAGACTTTTCCACCTTCTGGTGCCTGTAAAGCCTGTGTGATGTGTGGAGCACGTGATTCTCTTTCCTCTCCTCCCTCCCTTCCTTCCTCCCAGGGTTATGAGAGTCAGGCCAGGCCTCTCATGGGCTGTCCCACAGCCCTGAAAGGTGTTGGGAGGACCAGGACATCAGCCTGTAACTGTGAGCTTGGAGTACATCGAAATGGAAGAAGGAAGATTCCCTGGCTGGAGACCTGGGACTCTTAAGGATGTTTAGGTCCTACAAAACCCCACAGCTTCAGGCTGCGAGGTCCAAAACTTGTCAGCTAAATAAGATTAGTCCTAATCTGTGTATTGGGGACACGGCCACAAGCAACAAAAAAAGTCACATTGGAGGACGGCGCTGTAAATCCACCTTGCTCATGGCTTGTGCAAGAGCCCCAAATGCCACCCTTGCTATTCACGTTTCAAATTTTGCATCTCTCTGTGTCTACGTTGTCATAGTGACAGCACTGAGAATATTTTGTCTTTTTTTTTTTCTTGGACACTGCTGCACAACATCCTTTGCCATGCATGTCTTCTTTCCCTTCCTAGTTGATTTTATTTCCTTGTCTTTCCCAAGAGCTTAAAAAAGAGCTGAAATTGTGAATGGAGTTCACTGAGCTGATATTCGGTACCTTTAGACACCAAATACCTTTTTAACGTCTGACAAACTAACAGAATACCCAGCAAAGGGCTTGGGCTGAACGTCACAATTAAAAACACGTTGTTGGTACTATTTGTTCTTCTTATTCTCAGTGTATTGTCCAACAGAGAATCTTCTGCTGGCTCTAACAGGGGCTTGGACACTTGCGTTGTACACAGCCAGCTGGCAGTGCCCGAGATGGGCACTGGGCTGTGTTGGTCAACTGTCGGCTGAACATGAGCCAGCAGTGTGCCCAGGTGGCCAAGAAGGCCAACACCATCCTGACTTTTATCAGGAACAGTGTGGTGAGTAGGACTTAGGAGGTGATTGTCCCCCTGTACTCAGCACTGGTGAGGCCTCACCTTGAGTACTGTGTCCAGTTTTGGGGCCCCTACCACAAGAAAGACATTGAGGTGCTGGAGCGGGTCCAGAGAAGGGCAACAAAGCTGGTGAGGGGTCTGGAGAACAAGCCTTATGAGGAGAGGCTGAGGGAGCGGGGGTTGTTC
>BJBW01017428.1:0-20615 GCA_004320125.1 Scolopax mira
CCCAGGTCCTTTTCTGCCAGGCAGCTCTCCAGCCATTCCTCTCCAAGCCTATAGTGCTGCCTGGGGTTGTTGTGACCCAAGTGCAGGGCCCGGCACTTGGTCTTATTGAACCTCATCCCGTTGGTCTCAGCCCATCCATCCAGCCTGTCCAGATCCCTCTGCAAAGCGTCTCTACCCTCCAACAGATCAACACTCCCACCCAACTCGGTGTCATCTGCAAATGTGCTGAGGGTGCACTTGATCTTCTTGTCCAGATCATTGATAAAGATGTTGAAGAGAACCGGCCCCAGTACCGAGCCCTGTGGGACACCACTTGTGACTGGCCGCCAAATGGATTTAACTCCATTCACCACCACTCTCTGGGCCCAGCTCTGCAGCCAGTTTTTAACCCAGTGGAGAGTATTCCCATCTGAGCCATGGGCAGCCAGTTTCTCCAGGAGGATACTGTGGGAGGCTGTATCAAAGGCCTTGCTAAAGTCCAGGTAAATAACATCAACAGCCTTTCCTTCATCCACCAATCGAGTCACACTGTCATAGAAGGAGATCAGGTTTGTCAGGCAGGACCTGCCCCTCATGAACCCATGCTGGCCTGGTAATATTCCTTCAGGATAATAAAGGTAATGAGAAGTAATCATAACATTAGAAGTACCCTTCTAGCTCTATAACCACAGAGTCCAATAGTCACACTGAAAAAAGAAAAGTTATGCTTTCAGCGCACAAGATTTCAAGATTGTGCCCTTTAGCAGAAGAAAATTAATTGTAAAAGTTGTCAGTATAAGAACAATTTATTGAATATTTCCATCTGAATAATATGCTTGCTAAAATTCTCTAATGCTTTGCTAAATATACTTAGCTACAGAATATGCTGCTTTTTTTTTTAAAAAAAAAAGGATTCAAAAGATAATTTGATATGGTAATACTTTGTAAAAGAAGCACACACAGAGGCCAGCAAAACTGATGCAGTTATATTTTCATATAATGTGTTCCCTTATTAGCAGAGCCTAACTAATTTGAAGTTACACAGGCAAGCTAAGGCAAAGATAAATTGCTACTATTCTGGTGGGACAGTAAATCTAGATTTTTAACAGGTATATGAGTCATCATTTTAACAGAATTTCTTCTCCTCTAGAATGAAATTCAGTGACCCCTTACATGACTGTTTTCCTTACTAACCATAGAAAGAGGAACCGAAGACTCCTAATACTGACTACACTTTTTATTACTGTAGAAGGGCAGAAGCCTCAATTGTGGGATTTTCTTGCCTTCACCTGGGTGAGAGTCAAAAATATGGAAACAAATTGCAAGAACTCCTTCATTCAGAGCACTGTTTGGGTAATGTGCTCCTGAAAGACATAATCCATGAACATTCCCAAGCAACTGACTCAGGCACAACTGTTTAAGTATAAAGAAAGCTTTAATCTAAAGGAATTTTAAACAGAAACACACTGAAAGTAGTATGGCTCTGGAGAGAACCAAAAGAAACACGGTACTGCTACAGTCAATTCCCCACTGGAAGGATATAATTAAAATATGAGTTTTCAACACCTTCATCAGTGAGAAGCCATTGTAAGGAAACAAAACTTCCTTGGAACACAGAGAGAACAGCAGAGGGAAGCAGAAAGAGAAAAAAGTCTGTGTACCGCACAGGAAATACGCTTACAAACGGCTAACATGCCAGCTAAACTTTGTGCAACTTACTTTCAGCAGTTCTAAGTTAATAACAAGGCTATTTTTACAAATATTTCTTGGCAGACAGTGACTAAAGTCTGAAATTCACAGGAAAATCCAGTAAAATTCAAGATTTTCCTATTAAAAAGGACAGCTTGTCCAACTTACTATTCCAGACCTCCAGTCAAAGAGAAGCACATAAGCAAATCAAGAGAGGTTCTTTAAAGAAAACTGCTTACTCTGAAAGGTCATTATTTCCTACTGTGGCAAATATTTACGGTTAGCTTCACTGAATTAGGGAACCATTAGCAAAAAACACGAGCAACACTGCCAAACAAGAGCATCATACCTCAAGAAAAGCGACCTACTCTTGGCAAAATACACTGCAGTCATTAAATCCCTATAAGGAAAAGTAGCATGCCATCAAGAACCCCATGACACGAGATGTTTGAAGCAGTTACCACAAAGGTGCACCACCCAGTGCAAAGGAATGTTAAGATGTGAGCCTGATCAAAACCAGGGTCAGAGTATCCTCAGTCTTAAGAAAGGAGTTAAAAACATTCTCGGTGGCCTCTGTTCTGCCTTCAAATAGGACAGAAAAGAATCTTTCAGAAAGACAAGTATCTAAATGATAGGCTGACATTAAAACATACTTTCCAAGTGCATCCCCTACGATTACAGAAATTCAATAAGATGTTATGCAGAGGAAACTAGGAAGACTTAGCTAGTTTATAAGGTAACACTTTTAAAACTCATTGTAGCTAGCATTGTCTTAAAGTTGGTGATATAAGTTCAATATCAAATAAGCCAGCCGAGTGTTGAAAATGCTGTTATCTTAATACTGCTGAGGGAGATTTCTGTGTCTAATTCAACTAGATAAAATGGTTCAACACCTCTGATGTCTAGAAACAGGTTTATATATTGAGTTAAATAAGCCATCCTGCCCTTTGAGGGCCCTCTAGTGCCATGTTTAGCCATGGCTGGTAGAGTATAACCATAGACAAGTTACGATGTAAATGGGCCTCAGACTGGGCCCAGAAATCACAAAGAAATGACTGCAAGACAGGCCCTCTGGGGGTGGCTCAGCCATGAGGAGTACAGTTATAGACAGTTTTATTGTAGGAGAACACACCAAAAGTATAATGCAAAACATGGCATCACACTGCAACAGTTCCTGAAAGAAGAAACACTTTTCTGATAAAAAAACCCTAGTGGAAATAGTCATTTAATGGTATTATGCAGCATGTAGTAGACAAAATAAGGAAAACCCCTGAGTTCATGTTGCAATAAGATGCAGTCTGAATAGCAATGAGTACCTAAAAGGTAGCTACAAGTCCTCTTCTTAGATTCTAATTCTCTTTAATTCCATTTGACGGGTATAGTTTTTGATATTCCATTCCTCAGTAAACAGCTGGAGGATAGTAACAGTTTAAAGGCTAATGACATTGTAAGAAGTTTAACACTTAAGTTGAAATTTCCAGAGTACACAGCAAGTGGAAGGGGCCAAAATAATGAAAAATATGAACACTCTTTTCTCATATTTGTTTGCAACAGTGATAGCAAAAAAGAGAGCACATATTTCACATTAGGACAAAAGGAAGACTAGTCAACATTATTTTTGCTTATTTGTGCTAGATTATGACCATTTCATGCCACAACATGCTATAATATGCTTGAAGAAAAAATGAAAAACACCCAAAAGCAAGCTACTTGTAATTATTTCTCTTTCATGATAAAACAGTCTAATTTTTCAAAAGTGGGAACTACTTTTGACAGCATAGTTATAAAAAAATGTCTAGTCTTTTTAAAATAAAACAATTTTAAAGTTAAAAAAAAACCTTAAAGATACTAGAAAGCAAAAAGGCAAGAAAAAAATTCCTTTATGAAGTGTAACCCAGTGATAATATTACCATTACAAGCACAGAACATCTGTTTTAAACTTACCTCTCCTCCATTAACATACTCCATCACAAAACACAAACGATCCTTTGTCTGGAAGGAATATTTCAAGGACTTGCAAAGAAAACAGCAAAACCAAACCAATTATTGTCTTGTATTAACCCAATTTCTTGCACTTAAACTGTAACAAAATTTACTATTATCTCTTAAGCAGACAATTCTGATTTGATGAAAACTTTCAGGGTAATTAAAAGTGTAAACTTCTATCTGGAGCTTGAGAAGAATTAACAGAAAAACCTTCATGACTTCCCTCATCTCTGCCATGTAGCCATTAATATGAAAACACTATGTGTACTGCAATAAAATACTAAATAGTTACTAAAACATATCATTTCCTACTGCATTTTTTACTGCCATACATGGTACCAGCTATTCTCACTCATCATTTTTGACATAATTAAACGTTATTGACAAATCCCCATGACATAAAGATGTCTGCTTCTACAATGCCCATGAAGAGAGAGGTTACGATATTCTTTTTAATTTCTCTCAAATAAAATCTTAAGTGATCTTAACCTCCCTCCTGCTTTCATTTCCAAAACAAGGATGCTCATTTTGCATGCTATGCAATGTTAAAAATACTGATTGCCAAATGAATATATCTCTTTATGTATCATTTTTAAATTGTAACAGACCTTATTATCTGAATTAAAATTTTTGACTTATCAATGTTGAATTGATTTTGATTGGAAAACTGATACCAAAGAAAATTTAAAGATGAAGGCTTGGCCTAAAAGAAATTAAATGCAGTAGAACCACACATAAGAAAATCATAAGGAGACTGACGTGACTTAAATACTGCTTGTCTCCTTAAAAAAATTGTTTAATATTATCAGAAAGATATAAAGATACAACTGCAGTGATACTGTTGCATGATTTGATTGGAATTATGCCTACTCCTGCTTAACTTTATACTCTAATTTAAGAAACTTTTGGTGACCTCAATTTTCTTGATTGAGCTTCCAAGACTATGGCCAAGCAATGTAAATGCAATCCTCTGCTTGCTAAAGGGTTTGCTTATGATTTTCTAAATAGGAAAACTTCCATGTTATACTTTGATAATTTTACACAAAAAAGAAACATTTTTCCCTCTGTTAAAATACAACATTAATTATCTCTTGAAATTAATGAAAATATTTTCTATTAAATTCTCAAAGGAGAGGAATCAGAATTACTTCTACACAACGAAGACAGTTGTCAAATTAAAACTATTAATAAAAAATAGTTCACAAATCTCAAAATTTTCATCTGCTTTTCAATATTTTCCTTCTATTAAATATTAGCCCTATGAAGACAAAGATATTGAAGCAGTGGGGGTTTAGTTTTGTTATTCCATGGGCTAGTTATATTGAGCAAGTAGTTATTTTATTGAATTTTTAATTAACTTTTGTCAGTTGGTATAAATTATTTACTTGACACTGCGAAATCAGTCACTTTTAAAGTGTTCATATACAAAAATTGCACAAAAGTTATATTCTGCAATTAAATTTGTTTTCAGTGCAATTGACCTTTACAAAATTATCAGAAACTTTTATTTCTGAACTCTTAAATACACATTCTGATAAAGGATATCATAGCCACCAGATAGCAACTGCCTGTTTACAAATCATCACAAGAAAGACTTCAACATTTTTTTGTATGTTCATAATGGAATACCCACTGTGTTGAAAATTACCTGCTTATGTACTTTAATTCCTAATACTTACTGTTAAAAATGGGTGTCTGGTGTTTTTCAGTACTCTGCTCTCTGTAAGTGTATGAGCCACTTCATCCTGAGAAATAAAGAGTAGAAGAAGTACATCTGAATTAAGATATAGAATTGTTATTTAATGAATTATGAGGAAAAGGTCAACCCTTCTGAAAAGAGAAGGTTACAGTACTGTTTTAGAAAATGTATGAACCTGAAAGAAACATGAAAAATAATTCACATTTTTTGAGAAAAGATCTTAAAGTATATTTAAGTTTGGCAAAATACAATTTAATGTATTTTATTTGATTCTTCTTATTTTCTTGCTTGAAAATGAAGTCTTTAACTTTATATCCAATGTAGGGAAGGAAGAAATTATAATACTGGATTTGATAGTTTAAAGATACAGTCATCACAACTTTGCAGTTGTGGTATGAATCATCTGAACAAAGTATCTACAGAGACTGAATCAATTTGCAAGAAACATACAAAGGTAGTAACTAACAGGGAGAGAATAAGGGCAGAGGATGGTGGGAAGAGGGTTTGTCCTGTGCTACAATGCTGAGCAGTTCCTAATGACTAGGGAGAAAAGTGGGGCATTTAGAGGGTTCATATTATGAACCATTTTATGCAATTCTGCATGTAATACAATGCTGTAAATCCTCCCTCCCCAGGCTGCCAGGGTCTGCACCTAAGAAGCCTGAGACACACTGGGATGGTTTAGCTGTTTACTGTAGCACTAAGTTACCACTGAGTATTGTATTATACAGAACTGAAGACTATTTAGTGCAACTCCAACTATAATCCTGCAGAAATAAATATATTTAGTCAGACTACACTTTATTATTACTACAAATAATACCAATATAACATTATTGTACTGCACATGCTTATCAGACTATGCTCTGAAGATATTAAGCTAGAAAGTAAACACAGATGTCAGGAGTTTTAAATTTGACTTTTAAAATTGTCAAAATAGGCAGTTAAACAACAACAACAGAGTTAGTGGTAATAAATTATGATGCCATTTAGCTGCATAGCAGTGCAACACTGAGTGTATACACTACAACCAGCGAACATACAAGCCTGAACATACTGGCGAAAAAACCCAAATAATTATATAAGGAAAAAAGCAAGTCTAAAGCTTGTTTTATTTATTTATTTTTAAACCTCAGTGATTCACCAGATATGGGGCATAAAAAGTTGGCAATGGCCAGTTTTTCTGGCATTGCCTCAGAAGTTTGTAATACTAGTAGCAATTTCCTGGTAAGTGTAATATTAATGTGTCACGAAAATTTAGGATCAACAGATTTAGTCTGAACTGAGCACATGCTATACAGCCTTCTAGATTCAGCTCTCCATACACTACTTTTATGCTTCATATTATTCTAACTGTTACAGGTATGACCTACACTATGTATTATATCACATTATAGGCTGACCTATTCTACCTAGTGACTGTATCCTTACATTGATCTTCAGAGTTAAATACTACTGATAAATTCCCATTACATACTTGCACACTGACTGGGCTAGACAGCTAAATTCAGGCTCAAGGTTGTTCTTGTTCTTAGTCTGGGGAGTAGTGGAAAAAATGTGGCAACTGTAGGGAAAAAAACCCATGATCACATACATGCTTCTATGAACAAGAATTTTTGCTCTCTCTCAAGAGAGAGACAAAGTTATCTGAGAATCAGTTTTAACCATTCTAAAAATTGAGTTATAATGTAGCAGCAACCAAAGTAAAAGGGAAAACCCTAAAGTTCAAAAATGTGGGTTTTATTTTATTGATATGAAGAAACAAACTTAAATGCTCTCAAGGCTAAAAGGGTATAAACAAGCAGCAGCAGAACAAGAGTTCATAGCAGTCAGACCTAAGTCCTCCCTGAGGACGCCCTGGGTGCCACAGGTGAGCACAGCACTGGGGAATTATGTCAGGCTGGGGACTGGGCCACTGCACGCAGCAACCAGATACACTCTGAGACCCACAGGGCAACCCACAGAGACTGATGCCAAGGAGGGCCACTGAGATGGTCCTCCTCATGCAGCATCAGAACACAGCAGAGATGCCCTCTTTTCTTTCTGTATCTCCTGATTATGAGGAAGAAAAGGGCACTCTGTTCTGTTAGTCCAAATCTTATATATGCCAACCAGCCTGCCAGTGCACGTGAGACAGCTGCTAAGGGCACGCAGAACTCACAGGTCAGTCTCTTCTCCGCTGAAGACATAAATTTAAGGGTCTCCACCTGCACCAGGACTGATTTTAATGAAACTCAAGGAAATATAATTGGTTTTGAGGTTTCTACTCCTCTATCAAATTTAATCAAAACTGATCAACACATTCAAAAGTTATTAGAAAGTGAGTGACAGACAGACAAATGAACATAGAGACAGACTGCAAAACTCTGCAAGCCATTTTCATAGACCAATAGGAAAATCAGAAAAATCTGAATGACATTATAAAATAAAATATACGTAAATCACAGTAATTCCCATACACATCACCATTGCGTCTCATGGTGATAAAAGCACGTAGGTTTCTTGCTCTCAACTTGTTCTGTGCAAGTGAGATTCAAAACTTTAGAATTACTAGAAACAAAGCTCAGAGTAGATGATCTTCCAGTTTAAACTTAGTAAAATTATGACCAAGCACAAGAGCTAGTAACACTAAACTAACCAAGTTTAAGTGAATGGACAATGCCAGTTTAAACCACGTCTTCAGACATCAGCTTCAGAATTTTCTCGTTCTTCAAAAACTGAAAAAATGAAATTGTTAGTCCCATGCACAGCCATCTGATATAACATATCAGGAACAGAGCACAGACCCATTAAATTAATTGCATTTATCTGAATAAACCTGCAGTTGACTTAGAAAAATTTCAGAAGTATGCAATGTACCCTACAATGCATTTTTTTCTTGTTTTAAACTTGGATTGCACTATCTTCCTGTCCAGTGAATTCTCTCAAAGCTTTAGCACACTCTAGATTATAAGACACTGAAAAAAGACATGCAAAATGGGTACGTGTACTTTTTTTATTCTCTTCTAAAGATACACACATATTTCAATCAAACTCAGTCACCATTAAAAATCAAATATACCTTATATATTAGATATCGACTATTCCATGAAAAAATATTCCAGTATTAAAACTATAACCTTCCTTACCTTTGCAATAATGACTTCTTTTTTCAAAATCTTCATGGCATAGTATTTCCCACTAGCCTTCTCTCGGACCAGGATAACTTTGCCAAACGTGCCTTTGCCCAGTAGTTTTAAATAATCAAAATCATTCATTGTCTATAAAGAGCAAAGAATAGGCATTAGCAAGACTTATGCTATCCAGTTCCAACATGCACACAAGTGTGTCTGCAAATAACCAAAAGCTGTTACCAATACAGTAAGAACAGTTTACAATAGTACACTAGTACAACAGTACACTTCTATGAACAAGTTCATAACAATTAAGTGTATCCTCAAACCGCAAAGATATATTCTCGAATACTATTACTGTAGTTCTCTAAAGTCAAGTACTGCACAGTTTACTACACACACACACTTATTTTTACAAAGCACACACAGAATGAAGTCTTAGCCTATACCAGCATTTCATGAATGCTCATCTAAGAAAGCTATCAACTTGTGTGTTACCAGGGACACAAAAACATAGCTTATCATCAGGTTCAGCAGTTGCTCTCAAAGAGTTGCAGTCAACAGTTCAACGTCCAAGTGGCGGCCAGTGACAAGTGGTGTTCCTCAGGGGTCAGTCCTGGGACCAGTGCTGTTTAACATCTTTATCAGAGACATGGAGAGTGGGACTGAATGCAACCTCAGCAAGTCTGCTGACAACACCAAGCTGTGTGGTGCTGCCAATACACTGAAGGGATGCCACCCAGAGGGACCTGACAGGCTTGAGAGGTGGGCCCATGCAAACCTCATGAAGTTCATCACAGCCAAGTAGAAGATCCTGCACATGGCTAGGGACAATCCCATGCACAAATACAAGCTGGGCAGAGAATGGACTGAGAGCAGTCCTGAGGAGTAGGACATGGGGATCTTGGTGGATAAGAAGCTCAACATGAGCCAGCAATGTGCACTGGCAGCCCAGAAAGCCAAGAAAATCCAGGGCTGCATCCAAGAAATTGTAGCTAGCAAGTTGAGGGAGGTTATTCTGCCCCTTCACTCCACTCTCATGAGATCCCACCTGAAGTAATGCATCCAACTCTATGGACCTCAATATACAAATGCTCCATCCCTGGAAGTGTTCAAGGCCAGGTTGTATGGGGTTGTATCTGGTCTAGTGGAAGGTGTCCCTGTCGATGGCAGGGGCTTGGAACTAGATGATCTTTAAGATCCCTTCCAAATCAAACCTTCTATTAATAATCCAAAATGCATTCAAAACAATTCAAGCAGAATATCAGTAATTCAGGGCAGAATCCTCTGTATCTTCAGTCATAAGATATCACGGTCCTTGACAAAAAATGGCCAACAGCTTTATTAATAAAAAATACTGAGTTACTGACCATAACCAATTCACTTTTAACAGTCAAAAATTTACGGGACCATAAGCAGCCTCAAAGTGGCAACTTTCTCCCATACTTCAATCTTCTTTGAAAGGCTGGATTTAGACAGGGACCACCAAAGTCTGAATAAAACCAAGTCTGAAAACCAGGCCTTTGCCCACACACAGAAGGAGGATCTTGGCTCACCTTATTGTAGACATGGGTTTGATGCTAAGGGCAGCAAGCCAGTCAAATTGAAAGACTCATTCACCCAAAATTTGCTTACATAATGTTCATCAAAGCAATCATGAATATAGCTGCAAGCTCAGTGAAAACAAGTTACAAAATATATCCACATTTATAGGAGGAAGGTAATAGCTTTGCGAGATTTTGATCCATGGCTTAACAGCAGGTTATGGTGGTAGTGCTAGTTCTAAGAATAAAGTTTCCTGATGCTCTCATTCTTTAGAAGCTCACAGAAGGCTTAGAGATGATACACAGTGCAGGGTAACTCAAAAAGTCTGCCAAAGAACACAACACCTTGGGAGATAAAAACACAGAGGCCATAGCTAAGGGTGTACTGAAAACTGGTGGAAAAATGGAAATACCTCCTAAACCTGAGGGATGTTGGTAAGCAACTTTGGAAGATCCTTTCTCCATGCTAATTTTCCCATCTTTTTCATTCCCACCAAACTCTCCTCGTAACATAACTTTTTGGTTTAATCTGAGAAATTTTTTCTTTACTCATTCTGCACCCAGAATTTGTAAACAAATTTGTAAACAAAGTAAAAGCAGTGAAGCTATAGGAAACTGCACTAACCAAAGAACCATACGATGTCCATCCTTCTGTAAAGCTTATTTACTCCCCTGTGGATAATCTGTTCAAGAGAGTACGCCCTACTACAGGTGTTGAAAATTCCTGCCAAGGAACTAATTTTTAAAAAGTCCTGATTTGCACGAAGATTATACCACTTGGAGTTTTAATCCAACTTCATCAGGAAAAAACTCTGTTTACAAGGAGTAGTAGAGCAAGAAATAAAAGCAGTTTGCTAAGAATTCCTAGTGTTGTGAAACTCATGGATGCTATTAGTGTAAAAAGTAAGTGGCATGTTGACACCATTTAAAAAAAATTTGCAAAAACTACAAAGTGCTTTTGGTTCTTCTAGCTAATCTGGCCAGGGACGTTGCTGTCATGCCTGTTCAAATCAAGTCCCACATCCTAAAGACTGTTTTCTTCATAAACTTTTTGCTACCTTTTTAGAACTGGCCCACTCCTCTCTGTCTTGTTTCTTAATCTGATTATGCTCTTCTACTCATATGTACACCATCTGGTGCACACACAAGCAAAATTCACTGGGCTTAGATGTAAAATCAGGTGACAAAATAAGCTTACAGGATACATTGTGGAAAAAAACCCTGAAATGAAAATAAATCCAATACAAAGAAAAAGCAATAAAAATGCATTAAGTTGTTACAACTGAAATGGTTCTGATTATACACCTACAGAAATTTAAAATGAAGATTTTCAGAAACATATCTACAAAATAGAAACAGTTCTTAAAAAAACCATTTTTTTCCCAATTTCAATTAACACCATGGAAATGACAGCTCCCTGTCAATATAGTCACTTAATATTTTTGAATCCAAAAACTTCTGAAAATCCTCTGCTGAAGTCTTGCAACAGTCAGAAATCTGCAGTAGGATTTTGAGTTCCGGTTAAAAAAAAATCCTCGCAGTCATTAGTATGCTCTTCACTGGCTGCAAAACCTCCATTCTGCTCTATCGTTAGATGTTCAATATCACAATTTTTCATTTCACCTTTGTTTTTGTAGAGTTTGCTGTCAGCTTGTTGCCAGAGTCGTTAAATATTGTGCAGCACTGCACATGCACTGTCCCAGCACCCTATTTCAGCATTTCTTAAAACATAAGCAGCAAGACAGGAAGAAAAATTATCGTCCTCCTCCTCCTGTTCCCACAACCCCTTTTGTTGTATGGGAAAATGTACTGCAGTGTGAACAAGGAAAGCATATATTCCGTATAAACTACTTATATTAGACAGCATTAATTTTGACACCTTGAAAACGCTTGCTGTTACGCAGCGGTTTTGTACTCTGCTAAGAGGATACACAGGCTTGGAATAGTGCTCGGATCTTTAAACAGAGCAAACCCAAATCCGTTCCACATAATCACACTGCCTCTCAGAAAGGCTGACACATCTCAAACGCTGCTTCTGTCTTGCTGTCACTTGTCATACTTTACCCTGGAGCATAATCATTAAACATCTATGCCGCAAGGCTAGAAGTTCAATGTCAACCTGACATGTATGATGAGAGTATTGTTACAGGTGTATACAATTAGTTTTTTACCTTTCTCTATAGTGGGAAAAGGTTAGAGGGTTGCATATAATGAAAAAACATAAAAGAACTATGTTTGCAATGCAAACTCAAGTTCTTGAAAGTTAAGACACGATAGAACTAAGATTTGCTCTGACATCTTTGTTATATTCATAAGGGTATAGTTTTCAGCCACTGATTTTTTTTATGAGTCTTACTTCATATAGTGCAATGAACAAAACACGCTCTATGAGTAAAGGCACACATTCACTATTTCTTTCCATTGTTCATCATTCAAAGGCATTCAGTTACATTAGCTGCATGACTATTTCACTCTGTCAGCAGACTTCCACTCAGTTTTCTACAGGTTTCACTTCTATCTAGAAAGAATAAAGCTGGTCCTATAGAAAAAGGTTATTATTTCTCATGCAATTTCAATGCATCTCTTGAGTCATGTCAATCCTGTATAGCAAAGGAGAGACATCCATTGAATGATCCATTTTGATATGATATGATATCAAAAAAAAATGAATGATAAAATACTCTGTGAGTGTATTTTACTAGGAAAATCAATGTAGTGTTCTCTGGAACCAGCTGTTCAGCAGACTGCTGTTTCCCCAGCCCTTCACACAACTCACAAGGGCTATAATTAGAGAAGATGAAGGTGGAGAAGAGGTTGGGAGCCGTGCTTACCTTCGCATACCCCAACAGTAGTCTGTAGTTACAGAAACACAAGACAAAATGGAAACACAAAATAATACACAAATTTTGTGTGGCATTGAATGTTTAAAACATGCTCTTAGTTGTGTGTTTATCCTTGTGACTCTGGAGATACAACTACAAGAATGCTATAGTCAATAACGTACATATTCCTACTTACAGCAAAAGCTCTGAAGGACTGCAAAATAAAACCACACTGTTTTCTCTCACTTCATTGAAAACTAAAGCAGAGTTATTTTCCCAGACAGCAAAAAACAAGGTCATTAAAAGCCAAATCCTGCTAGCCTTTCTCATGCAAATTATCTAATTTGTACTGGGTATTATTTGCATGATAAAGGGGGCAAATCTACTCATCTAAATAAAGTATTTTATTACCATACTTCTAAAAGAGTAAACAAACAAAAAGTAAAAGATTAAAATAATATTCAAACAATAAGCAGAATGTTAACATGTGCCTGAAGAGTTGAATGTTGTTTTTCAGAAGTGCTGTATCAGATAGCACAATAAATAAATAGAACTAGAGCAGTTCAGCTTTATTGAAATAAAAAATATGTACTTTTATGCTTGTAATACACTGAAATTTATGTATAAATACTATTCCTTCTATGTTGTTTTATCCAACTAAGCTATTCTACAAAAGATATTTACATATGAGTTTTGTCTGTTATTTTTTAATGTCATTACCTTTCTTTTATGATGGGTTGTTGAAGCATCCATCTCTTCTTCTCCTATATTGTCTATCTGTGAAGTTGGACTACAGTTCATCCTCTCCTCTTCTTGCCTCTGAAGTCTGTCTGCTACAGCCTGGATTGCTTCTGTCCATTCTTCCCTATCATGAACAAGCCAACATTTCCCTATTAGAAACTCATAAAATACATTTAAATAAATGGCTTATAATGTTTTTCACACTTTACATTGCTTCATTGTTCAATTCTCACTTTACACAGCAGAAGACTCATATAAATTAATCACTTCAATTTCCTTCCAAATACTGCATTATGTTAATGAAGTTGACCAGAATCAAAAAAGGATCACTGCACAGTTAATTTCAAGAATTACCAGTGTCTGATTTTGTAAGTATTTTAATAGTGAAAACTTGTAGAAAACAACACTTGCTCCAGATGTAATACAGCTCAGGGAATAGAAAGTCATCTCTTTTCTGATGCCATTTAGAGAGTTTTTTGCTATTCCCCCTCCCTGCGAGACATTTTCACAGAAAATAAGTAAGATTTATTAAATCACACCATGCATTCAGCTCTTTGCCCGTCTCCTCTTAAAACTCAACCTTTTGGCCAATTTCAAATTCCCCTGAGAAAGAGGCCCTTAAAGATAATTAAATTCCTACAAGCATCATAAAAAACAGTGCCTGTGCGGAGGGGCAGGCCCAGATGCGGGCTTCCATGAAGGGACAAGCGGGGGCAGCTCGCTTGTAGTAGCTCATGGCTACTCTGTAGGCTGGCTAACCAGCAGATATACCAGCCAGCCCATCAGCAGAGCACAGCCCCACACCAAGTGCAGTACCTGCTGCTTTTTGCTCAGCCAGCAAGGGATACAGGAGGAATCTGGTGCTATTAGTGAACGCAGCAGGAGGTACTATGCTGCATACACTGAAGAAAGACAGAGTGGAGAAACAGTGCCAAGGTAGAAAAACAAAAAAATTCTAAGTGAATATACAGCTGAAAGAGAAAAAAAAAAAAAGACACCAAAATGCCAAGTCATTGGTTATTTATTGATACATAATTTATTGATGAATAAAGCCAAATCATAATATTAGTCTCAACAGGACAGATGCCCGCAGTAGGAAGACTCAGTGCATCTAATGAGAGACACATATGGAACACCTGAGCATCCCATATCTCCTAAATGCTTGTGGTGCATTAAAAAAGTTAATTCTTAAGAGTTTGTGTATGTTTACTGAAACAAAAAGAAATAATAAGCAAATATAAAATAAATTATAACAAAATTACTGCTTTCTGTGCCAAAAAAGGGAGCATATTAGGAGGTATAAAAGGAAAATTTAAGACAGTGAAGCTGGAAAACACTTCAACACAGGCTTCTATTGTTCCAAATTTTAACACTTCGGAGACATATCATGACATAGTTTTGGCTTATTTAAACATACTCATTCCACCTACTCACAGGCAACTCTTACGCTAGCTATGAGCTCAGATATTTTACAGAAGCTGACTTATAAATTCTTCAAATAACAGCTCAGATGTGCTCAGAATATCACAGTTCCAAGTGCTGATCACTGTGTGGTCCCAGCAGAGACTGTCAAGTCTTCTGCATAAAGAACACAGAAAGTAAAAAGAAAATAAAACCCTCACCGTTCTTCTGGAGTGTCTACGTGGAATGTCCTCTCTATGACAGTGGTCCACTGAAGACATCTGATAATGAATGTGTTTGGCTTTGGTCGCTCTGTTTTCATTAGCTGACATTCTAGAGAAATACATAACATTGCCTCTTTTATACATTGTCAGTTAACGGGTGAAGAGCAAATAAAGTTATTTAGATAAAATACATATACATTATGTATACCTATTCAGCACATACAAGGCAATACAGAATTGCAATATAACTACGGGCTTGAACAAAAGGTAGCAGGTAATAATAATAAGGTAAAGAATGCAGTCAGAGGAATTGAAGAAACTTGCCCTGTCGCCCACATAAAGAGTGTGATTTTCATTTGCAAACTAGGTCTGTGTTATGAGGGTAAGAAGAGTATTAGATCCTGGATTCCTCTAGTATGCCAAGGTAACAGCAGTAGCCACAGGCACATTTTTCCATCTGTACCTGGCAGGAGAAATGACATTTTCCCTTCAATGGTAACCATGCCACAATTACCCACACTACTGTCACTCAGGATTAGATTTATTGTAAAATACCCTATCTGAAAAAAATCAGACGTTGAAACTAGTCTAATTACTAAATTTAGAATAACCACACACACATTTCCAACACATGACTTTCCTGGCCGCCCCAGGAAGTCATCTAGTCCTCTTTGTGCTTCAGGCCAGAATCAGGTCTACCTACACTACACTTTTCATAAGTATTTCTCTAAATTCTTTCTAAAATTCCCTAAAAATAGTAATTTCAAAACCTCTATAAGCAAACTATTCCATCAATTATAAAAAAATTAATTATTTTTATAGCTGGGAAATTTTTTTCTAGCACTTAATGCAACTGTTCCTATAATCTAAGCACATTGTTTCCTAACCCAATTGACTAATTTATTTTATCTTTTCAGCAGCTATCCCTTTTAGACGTTTGAACATTATTTTATCTCTCTTAGTCTTCTTTGGCCTCAATCAATTCAACCAATCTGTCCTCACAGGTTGTGCTTTCAGATCCAAGATCTTCCTTTTCACACAAACAGAGTAGACTGCCTATTACTCCTTTGTCACAAGATCACAACATGGGTAATTCAGGCAATGGTTCAAGGAGACTTGAGGATTAGATTTTATGATATAGCATACTGCACTAAATATTATATATGCAAAACACTGACCTCATAGAATTCTTTAATTCATGCAAACATGTTTAAACATTTTTGTGAAGTTAAAGTTACTCTTATCAAAAGTGTAATTGAATTTCTTGCAGCTACCGCAGAATAAAAACAAACCTCACATTTCATGTTCTGGAATGCCATCACTTGTTCAAAGCTGATCCAGATCAAATGTGTGATCTAAAATTATTTATTAGGTTCACAAATCAGTTGATAACGAATATAGCAACACAACTGCTGTTCATTTACAATCCACTGTAACTTCCTAGCATTTGACCCACACCTTTTACTGATAGAGTTGACTATTCTGTAGCATAGAACCTTGCACTTATTATTTGGGAATTACATTTTATTTATTCCAGTTTATGTCAATGCTTCACAACAGTTATGTTATATGACATGTACCACTTCACAAGGCATGCTGTAGTTTCACAGAAATAAATTTTATTGGCTTGATGTACTTTTTCTTCACAAACTCAATGTCCTGAAACCTCAGCTATCATCCACAATTTTACAGGAATGTGTTTTAAGTATTCTCCAAGGAACTGTACAAGCAAATTTCTAAACACCTAACACACGTAAGTATCCCCTACCTTGCTTTTGCTTCTCTTTCATGCCTTTACTGCCAGTATTAATTGTACAAGATGCATACTCACAACTAACCTTCCAAAATGAGAGCTCATAACAAGCTTAAATCCTTAGCTCAAGGCATTGATTTGTATGCCTGAAAACCTAACCAGTCTGGGACTTGATTATCTAAGAAATGACCTCTGTGGGATGCATCAGGAAGAGTGTGGCCAGCAGGTTGAGGGAGGTCATCCTCCCCCTATACTCTGCCCTGGTGAGGCTCTATCTGGAGTACTGGGCTCCCCAGTTCAAAAAGGACAGGAGACTGCTGGAGAGGGTACATCAAAGGCCTACAAAGATGATTAGGGGACTAGAACATCTCTCTTATGAGGACAGGTTGAGGGAGACTTGGGTCTTTTTAGTCTAGAGAAGATGGGGGGGTGGGGGGTGGTCCAATCAATGCCTATAAATACTTAAAAGGTGGGTGTCAAGAGGATGGGGACAGTCCTTTTTCAGTGATGCCCAGTGACAGGACAAGAGGTAACAGGCACAAACTTGAACATAGAAACTTCCATCGAAACATGAGAAGGAACCTCTTTACTTTGTGAGTGGCAGTGCACCAGAACAGGCTGCCCAGAGAGGTCATGGAGTCTCTGTCTCTAGAGACATTCAAAACCCACCTAGACACCCTCCTGTACAACCACCTCTGGCAGGGAAGTTGGACTAGACAATCTCCAGAGATCCCTTCCAATCCTTACAACGTCATTCCGTGATTCTGTGGTATAAAGCCACAGCAAATATCAACAGAGTTACTTGTACTGGACCATCCTTAATACAGGCACGAAAGAACTGATATTAGGGGGGTCTTCATGAGGATGCCTTGATTTAAGAACTTTCATGCATATTGCAATTTTTTTATTTGAAAGAGCAAAGTAGTGGATATGTCTGTCAACAAGATTTTTTTATGCAGCTTAGCAGAATAGCTCAGAAGCTTGACAGACACATGTATAAAAATGAAAGATGAATTAAGTAAATATTGCACTACACAGGTGTGTATTCCACAAATCTACATATTCATCATACATCCATATATTATTATGTAAGTCCAACTCCCCACAGGTCAAGGAGATGACTACATTTAACAAACCCACATATACCATGGAGATTCAAAAGAGAAACAATAATCCAAGCTCACTGCTTTTATAAACTCAGCCAGATCTTGGATAGGATGACAGCCACCCTCAAAGTTTAGAGGAAAGTGCTAAAGCAGGATGGACACAGGAAGAGGGAATTAAACACAACAGCTGGACGAGGAAGAAGGAGGGGAGAAGCAGATGACAGGAAGTTGGGGAGCATGATGAAGTAGAGCTGCTTAGGATGCTTAACCAGGCTTGTAGCTGGGTCCAAGTATTACTCATGAGATCAAAGAAACCCCCATCTTCAGGGGTACTGAAGTCCACATTATGATCATGATGATGGTGAGGCTAGGGTTAACAGGCTATTTGTTCTCTTAATTGCTTCAGCTATAGCTCTAAGGAATGTGTTGGGCTACCTTCAAACCTAAGAGAGTAGAAGCATTGTCTGTTCTAAGATTACCTCATCTTACTCTGACAAAACCATCCTCTCGTCTTTAATCCTATCACACTTCAATCATGTAGGCTGAAATTTTCTTTGCTGGGTGTCTGCCTAAAGCTGCACACTGCTGGAAAATAATACTTTTTGGAGATGAGACTTAAAACTTGGCAAACCAAGACCTTTTATATCCTTTTAGTATTCCTGTGAAAATGTAAGGCATCTGGCCACACTACATGTGGGAGGGATTGTGCAATGGGAGGAGGGTAAAAAATTACAGTAACAATTACAAAAGCACAAAATTATTGAAAATCTATGCATTGAGTACAATCCAGAGGCTACAGCTATCTCCTGCCTCTACACATGATAAAGGGAAAGCTCTTTCTCCTGTATTCATAATGCCTCATCCTATTCCTCTGACATCATGAAAAAGAAACTAACTACCTTATTGAAGCAAAATCCAATACAGAAAGACGGCATCCAGCAAGTTATTTACAGAAGAGATGTCAGGAACAAAAGACTAGGGAATAGAGAAGAGTTGAAGTGGAACAGGAAAGAAACTGGAACCTGCATAAGAAAGAAAAACTTGGGAGATAGATAGAGTAGAGCTACACTAGATTAGCTAGTTTAAGAAAAGTAAAAGAAACTGCTAGGGACATTAATGGAAGGTAACTTTGTTAGGACAATCTGAAGGCAAAAACGTACAGAGTCAAACCTCCAGAAAAGTCTGTACGAATTAAAAAAGCACATCCATGCCAGTGCCTGTAATGGAGCTGAAGATTTTGAATTTGACCATTCATTTTCTGATTGCAAATACATACAAAAATGCATACATTAAAATGGCATTAATTCAAGTTAGACAATACAAGCACATAAAAAATCAGTACTAACAGAATTAAGGCTGTCTATGTTCAAATGCTACTATAACATGGTCTTTACCTATATATATACAGTATACTATATATAGTATTAAAAATATTATATATATATTAGTATATATATTATGTAAATCTGTATCTGATATATAGATATATTATTGGTAGTATCTACATTAATTTTTTCAGTCAGTCCTCAAAGAGATTATGTGCATTATTAACAGGAACAAAACACTTGAATGCATAGACTAAGCTCTGTAACTACCAAAGAGTATTTACGCCCTGAGTTTTCATTACAGATGATTAACTAAATCAAAGGTACTGAAAAATACCTTAGCAATTGAAAACAGTGCTGAAAACATTAAAAAACCCCAATCATTTCACTATCACTGAAGGATGCTATTGAAAAATAAAATCTAGCAAAATTTTATGAGCCTACAGATTTAATTTCCTTGTGGAAGCTTAAAATTGAGTATGTTCATATCCTTCCCTCATGAAGTAAAAAAAGTTCTAGAAAGAAGTGTAAGACCAATGTATTTCTAACAGTGGTGTGCTACCCATCCTTCTCAAGCAGATAAAAGTAACTGAAGTCTGATGATATTTAGTACACCCACACTCTTCATGTGCTGCTGTATACAAATGTATAGATTAAATAACGTTCTGTCATGATCGCAACATGAATGAAAACTTGTTTGTGAATGTCTTTCACCTCCAGCTTGGGGCAGGGGAAGGGAATCTATTAAGATGAGTAAATACTCCAATACATAGTTACTGCTATTTACACAAATATTTTTCTACTAATCACTGGAAAAACCATAGTAGTTTTACACAGAGAGAATAGTTTAGAGACTACAAAAGACAGAAGAATGAGTGAAACTGGCTACTGAGAGCTGGCTCCAAACACTGGAGTGATAGTTGGGTCATTACCAAGAGTAGAGAACACTCTACCATAATGTCTTCAAGTTTGCTACTATACATAAACATATGTAATTAAAGGGCTGAATCTCAACTCAAAACAGTTGGAAGTCTAAATTATCATTCAAAAAGATGAGTAAGCCAGTAAACAGACAGACTCAACTTTGTGTTCTTGTATGCTAGCCATCTACAACTTGAAATTACACATTTTAATCCTAAAGCTTTCTGTCTTGCTGGGATTAGACATTGGTCATGAGAATTTTCTCTTTTAATATTAGAGAGGATGAAAAACCTTGGGGGAGAACACTTGTTC
>BJBW01017435.1:495-14343 GCA_004320125.1 Scolopax mira
TGGAGAAGACTTAGGGGGGATCTGATCAATGCTTACAAATACTTAAAGGGAGGGTATCAGGAGGATGGAGCTGGTCTTTTCTCAGTGGTGCCCAGGGACAGGAGAAGAAGAAATGGTCACAAACTTAAGTATAAGAAGTTCCACATAAACATGAGGAGGAACTTCTTTACTGTGAGAGTGGTAAAGCATTGGAACAGGCTGCCCGGAGAGGTGGTGGAGTCACCTTCTCTGGAGACATTCAAAACCCACCTGGACAAGTTCCTGTGCACCGTGCTCTAGGTAGACCTGTTCTGGCAGGGGAGTTGGACTAGATGATCTCTAGAGGTCCCTTCCAACACCATGATTCTATGATTCTATGGTTCATTAACAAGTAAAAGAATTTAATGTTATCTTTTGTAACAGTAAAGATATGCATAAACAAAAAAAAAATGTCTATTCATATATTTCTTATTTTTCAGATACTGATGGCAGTATCTTTTGAATTAATTTGAATTTTTTGTGGTATATAGAAGCTAGATGAAATATAGCTAGAGCTATATTTCAGTATTTCATGAATATAACAATTTTCTGAAGTAGAAAATCTGGGGCTTTTTGAAAGTCCAATGCTTTTTTACACAATGTTTATTAACTCAGTGGGGGAATAATTTTTCTATGACAGCTTCCAAATTCAGATTAAAAACTGTCTTGTCAATTTGATGTAAAAATATATTTTAAAAAATCCTGTTTCAAATAGAAATTTCACAAAAATTTCCTGCTTTAAATTTTAATGAAGGTATTTGTTCAATGTTGGAGAAAAATATTAAGAATGTCCCTGAGAAGGCTTGAGCTGTTAGCTGTGTGTTTATCTACTCTCTTTGGCCTAAACAATATATAAGCAGCTATTTTTATGAACCTAGGAGTACTTTGAATATTCTACCAGAATGTTCATTTGGCTTTAAAAAAACACCAAAAACTATAACATGAGTTTTGAGCTCTTCCTTGCTACTTGGTAATGGGCTAGATAATCTTTGCCTATGATGGTAACATAAAGTTGCATGTGCCTTTCAAATTTAGTGTTTGACAAACTTGTATTTTGAAGCTTACTATGAATTTAACACGGACAAATTCCCTACCAATATGGCTTTTAAAAATATTTTCAAGGTGATTTACCTGTGGGTAGTAGTTGATCTACACCACAATCTCATTGATCTTTGTTGGCAGAGTTCAGTTTAAACCTTTGTTACTAGTATAGGCTAGTTGAGACTATAGCAATTTTGGAAGCCTTATTGATGAGTTCTTTCTGTTACTGGGAAAGCTCCATTTGCAGAAACTGTTTGTTTCCCCTGTCCTGATAGAGAGGATGATGCATGGTCTGTGTTACTCCTCTCCTTACTTCTTTCCTGTAGATTCAGTTCTTCTGAACTATCTTGGGTAAAAGTTAAATGAGAAGTATTCAATTCATGCTAATGGAATGTTAAATGGTCACCCATTTACTATTAATGCTAGACGGATGATGTGCTTCTCTGCATAAGCATGTTCATTTGGAGAAGATTATTTTTAAAGGGAATCTCCCAGTCGTCTCTACTCTCTTATGTAATTTGCATTCCCAAACCACTGACTCAATTGCTTGTGGATGATACAACAGAAAAATGTACTCCAACCCCTCATGGACATTCAGTACCTATAACAAGAATTAAGTCCCAGATAATAGCATGGCATCATGTGCTCAGCAACAAATGTTATGCTTCACAAAACCACTCCTATGATAACTGCACAACATGCTAATGAAAATATAGTCAATGGCAGTTCAGAGTGGAGAGGTGCAAGGACCTTGTGTCCTTGGCTCAACAAATACTGATTATAGAGAATTAATTAAATTCATTAAAAGTTCAGAAGTCTATCTAAGTCTGAGAGGAATATGTTAACACCTATTTATTCCTTTATTCTCATCTTTTAAAAGCTACATGTAATGGGCATGTAATTACAGATGCACACGCACTTAACTAAACATGGATGTTGTGGTTTTTAGCTGACATACCTAATGCTTGATGAAAAATTTAGGGGACAAAGTTAGGCAACTGTTCAAAAAAACACAACCCTTTGTCAGTTACAAAAGCGATGACTCTCATCAGATAAACTTTTCTTATCAGTGATTTGTGCCTGACACTGAAGCCACTAAATTAGATGGGAAACTTTTCCAATGGTTAGCTTGCAATCAGACGTGATCTACAAGTCAGGCCATAAAGGTATCTGTATCTTGCTCTGAACTCCAAACTCTTTTAGAGATAGCATGTTTATCCCTTCTTTACCTTTGTAGGCATGGAGGAAACCAGAAAAAAGGAGTTGTATAAGTATTCTGAACATTTTATTGCCAGATATCATGATGAGTTTGTCAACTATGTGCAACTTTCAAAGGCAATTGACTATTTTGTCCTAATTTGCAGTGATTTGTGGCAGGGTTCCTTAAACCAATATGAAACTCAGTAAAGAAAATACCTCTGGGATGGGGAACTGGTAATGGAAATATCACAATTTCTTATTATATGCAAATCCACATCATGAAGCAAGTGGCAAAAACATGGGAGGATATAATTTGATTTGCTGTTTTGTGATGGGCTTTTGCTTTGAAAGATTTGCAATGATTGTATAATCTATATAACCTAGATCTTATTTTGGTTTTGGCTTTAGACACTTTCAATATTAAAGTATATTTTTGGCCCTGCAAACAATCATTTTCTAATGTGACTGTTGTTAACTAGCTTTAAAATTAAAATCACTCGGTTGTATATCTCAGTGAATCATATCATCATCTTTCTTCCTATAATAATTCTAAATAACATCAAGTATCATTAGAGTGTCTTTTACTAAACTAAAAGCTAATATCAGACTGAACTAATGTTCTCATGGCAAACTTTTACTCAGTTACAAAGCTCTTCCAGGTATTTCATTTCATTACCTTCACTGTTTTCTAAACTGTAGATAGAAAGGGTTTGCACTGTTTATTTTTAGTTATGATAGTACTTACAAAACTAAAACTTTTAGACTATGTCTATATTAACTTTACTATAAAGTATAGATATAACAAACAAAATCAGCTGTAGTCACTTCTCAGTGACTGTCTTGGGCAGAACCAAAGTAAAGTAGATAGTGATGAAAAATTTATTTGTAAAAGAAATATTGGGAGAATAAACTCAATGTGAGCTTTAAGAGAACAGGAATGGTCGTCTGAAGTAGTGTAAAAGGGAGAGCCAAGTGAGTGAAATAATGTTTGCATGATGTGCAAACATGCACATCTGTAATGTTCTTGGAGGTTGAACAAAAGGTTGGATTAGATATGAGGTTCCCTTAAGTTAATAAATTGTTCTGCCAAAAAACTCTCTGCTGAAATGGGTATTGGATTGGGGATTAAGCAAGTTGCTACTTGACCTAAGGCAAGCTATATCATTTATAAAGGACTTAACTAAAATCACATTGTTACTAGGGTTATTTTTAAGTCACATTTCATCTTACTTGAGAATTATTACCTTTATAAGAAGTGAATACTCTCAATGAAAGCTGAAAAGTCTAAGTATATAGGAATTAAACTGTGTTTTATTTGGAGATGAAGATTCAAGCCAAGGGCACGCTTAGGAAAACAAAAAGGCATTAGACAGGTCAAAAGTGACAAAGGCAGAGCCAGTAGCTAGTTTTTGAAAATGGTGACATTATAGACTCCTTCTTAATTGTTACTGACATAATCAAATTAGAAATTTTTGTTTCACTCATGGGGCATTTGACTTAAATTGTATTCTCTTATGGTTAAGTTAATATATTTTTGAATCACTATAGCACCTCTAAAGTCTTGTCATAAAATTGCCTTCTTCCCTTCTAGAAGTGTTCTGATTCACTTGTTCTCCTTCAGCTTTAGATAGTTATTACACTTTTGCACGTATACTGCCTACAAGCATTTGTACCCAGGAAAGTTCTGTATGTCAAATTATGTACAATTATGAGATACAAACTTAATTTAGGGATAAGTGTCTAAAAGGATTAAGGAACAACATTATCTGGATGTTATAAATAAAAGGTTATTTCAGAATTCTCTTCCACTGTTGATCTTGTCCCTCTACTTCATTTCAGAAAGTTAGGAGATTAACGTTTAATCCTTGTTGTTTGCTTTATAGCCTCAAGGTGTTTCTATTTTAAACTGTTTTCTTCATGAAAAGGCAGAGACAAAGTTAATAATGACATATTTGTGCCTGGCATTGCATTTTCCCAAGAAAAAAATTGCTACTTCAAAAATAGTGCCCTGCTGTTCTTTTTATTTTGCTTCAAAATATTACATCATTGAAAACCAATGTAGTCAATGGGAAGAATTAGTCACTTATAGAGGCTGCAATGTGTCTCAGATACTCTAGAAGTGCTCATTTTTGTCTCTTGAGAAGAAAGGGACTTAAGATTACAAGTTTACACATAGGTCTCAGACTGCTCCCGATCCTTAAACTCTATTTCAGTTTAGATATTTGAGTGAATCCTGTACAGGAAGACTCAATTAGCAGCCATATGCCAAGGAAAATGGCACAGCTGAAGCTAGGATCTAGGTCTTGGAATTGTCAGCTCAACACACTGTTCACTGCTTACACCCTTGGGTTGTTACTGCCTTTAAATTAAGAATAAAATGCATCTTCAAATACAGGTATTCTGCCCTACCATATAGCCTAATGGAGTTTATAATGAATAAGACTGCCACCTATTGAAAGATCACCGTTATCATCTTTCTTCTTGACAGCCACCCACCAAGATGGGACTGAAAACTAGCTTATGTGATGACAATAGGAGACATAATGGTCAAAAATCTTTTAGTATTCACTAAAATTATGTTCTTCTAAAATGCACTTCAAAGTTAGAGATGGGAAGTATGGGCAGTTGCAGTTATATGACTGGATATGTTGTAGAAAAAAATTATTTCTTTAAATAGGGGCTGCTTGATGGACTGTTAACATATTGCATGGATACATTTCATATGAATTTTGATTTTACCCAGAAGTACAGAAAGTCTGAGAATCAGTCAGAGTTTTTTAATAGTAGAAGGCTATAAATTAATCCAGTAACTAAAGGATATTTTGTGCATTTAAAATTCCTTGATTTGTGTTTTTGCTCATGAAAGGCATCTTCATGAAAGGTTGCAAAAATAATTTAATCAGTCATTTTAGCATAAACAGAAGCAGACTTTTTGAGTACCCAGAAAGAAAAAGCCAAGCGAGGCTCCTGGAATTTATTACATATTTCTCCAAAACATCCTTGGGAATGAAAAAGCAGTTTTCAGCAGGTGCTTTTTCTTGTTCTTTTCAAATTATGTTTCTCTTCTGTACCAGTTTATGAAACCTAGTCAGGTAGCATTAATTAACAGAAAAGTAACATCAGAAAAGTAACAACAATTACATACTGGGTATCTATTGGTAACAAGTGCCCTGACAGTTAACATTAATAGGGAAAAACTTTTTTTGCCTGTATTTAAGAACCAGTAGATGACATTGACTAGTCAGTGGCCTCATTCTTAAAGCTCAGTAACCCTGGCACAAACTGGTGGACATCTGTTTTCTTCCAGATGCAATATTCTGTTTCTTTCTTCTCTGCAGAGAAGTTACTCTTTATTGTTCCTCATGTGTTTCTCTAATGGTGATAATTGTGTGCCTACAGAATTCATTAAATGGAATGTAGCCAAAGAGGGAGACCAACATGCACAGGCCTGTAAGCCTTGTGCGCAGTCACTTCATGCCTTAGAAAACCCCAGGACTCAAATATTAGGAAACGAAAAATAATAACTTCAGGATGCATTTCTCAAACAAAACTCATGAGCTTCATCTATAATCTGACAAAATAGTTTCTGTAATGAAAGACTTCATATCACTAGAGCTTGCAGCTCTGCCACACCTCAATGCTTGCTGTGCTTCTGGTGCTTACAGCTTTTTCTGTCATCTAAAGATTTTATATAGTTTTACAAACATCAGATTGAAAAAGAAATCATGCTGATGGCAACCATTTCCCATCCCCACTCAGGTTTAAAAGGCCCTCAGTAGCATGCAAGTGGTTCTTGGTGCAGATAGATGCGGCCCTTTGGTTTCTTATAGCAACTAATTCTTCTAGTGCCCCTTCTCAGAGTAGTGGCACTGGTAAGGACAGATCACAGTGGCTAAAGAAAAATTATGATATAACAAAGTCCAAGCTTTGGAATAAATACTTTTTTTCTTTACTATTAAGTGATACATATGTTTCACATTGTTTCTGAGAAAAGAGAAATTGGTGGATTTTCATACCAATAACTCAAAGTTAATATACATCATTGGTGCTTTGACAATTGCTTCATTTTCTAATTTTCTGATATCACCAAAGGACAAAAAATGTATTTTTTCTAATATACTTGAATAACATCATTTGAATCACAGCTGTGTGCTTGCAGTCTCAACATTACCCTCATGAGAATTTAGTTTAGGAGATCTTTCCTCTACCTATAGTTCTCTTCTGTGTATGAACATACTGCCAGTTAGACATTTCCCAGCAAAATATTTTTTCTCAGAAGTTTGCCTTATAGCTGTCTGAGTTACTGGCAGCTTTGCACATCTTTTTGGGTACCTAGCATACATGCTTCTCAGCAGCTTGTTAGTTAGAAGACATCATTGCATTATGTTTTTGAATGATGGCTATGACTTACATTTTTGCATTAAGCTAGCCACTACATATTTAATTCTTCCTTTTTCTGAGGTATTTACTGAGTAATGATCACCAGGATTTGGACGTGTTTCTACCCAAACGTGTAGCCATCTCAGTATCAATATGTCCCTGACAGCACTCAACACTCGCAACTCGCACTGCTTGGCTCAGATGTCCTGCTGAATAACCACAACATGTGGGGTTTAGAAGCTTATCCACAGCCTTGTACTGAGTTTGGAGTGCTACCTGTTTAACTGCTAAGGGCATTACTTTTCAGCTAATGCCAGTGAGCTGGTACCCCAAAATCCATCACTGGACTACTTGCACATCATCACATTTGAGTGATGATTCCTTAAATTCCTTAAAATTTAGGGAATAAAATGAGAAAATAGATTATGATTTCTGTATAATCAGAGTTCATATAAGCTTTTCTTAAGGTTGTCCAAAAGATGAACTTATAAAAAATTGGCTAATCTACTCAAAAAGCTTTTGTTACTCCAAAAGAAATATCTTGTATAGGGGAGGATGCAGTATAGCACAGGAGATATAAAAAACAAAATTGTGGGTGATTTGAGGCATTAAAGCATGGTGTTTTGTTTAATAAAGGCATTTAATAAAGGCTTTTTTTTGGCCTTTGTACATTAATTCAGTTACCAACTGAGATCATTATTTCCTTTTACCTAATGTTTCTGTGAAGTTTCAGTTCTATAATCAGTGTGTGAAATAAGTGCTTTCTGTGCTTGCACAGCTTCAGCATTTTCTGGAAGAAGAAAAAGATGGGAAGTCTAATCGTTTAAGAGAAGACTGTAAAGTGGAAGCTACACATTATGTATGCTCACTGATTTTTAAATATGGTAGACATGATCATTTCCAAAGCTTTAAATTTAAGGAGATTATCTTATGGATAGCATATGGATAGGTTTTTTTCCTTCTGTTTTTAAACAATTAACAGCATCTGTCATCTATTTCAAAATCACTCCTGGCTAAATTTGATAAGCCTAATGAGATATATGACCTTTCACAAAGGTCTGTTACTAGACATCTCAAAGGACTGAAAAAGGGAGAGGCGTTTCCTAACAGGTGCTTCCTTTCTGCAAGCATGCAGTATTGCTTACTGGAGGCAGAAAGGTGGGATGTGACCACTTGAACTTGCAGAGGACATGGACAGCAATTTCAGTGACATGTTATTTCAAATGCAAATAGGGGGATACTAAAGTGTGACACTCACTGCAGAAAATAATCTTTCACCCTGGTGTGGGAAATTAGTAGCCATGACTGTGGATGATCTGAAATGATAATATTAAGAAAAGTCATTTAAAACACATGAAAAAATTAATTAAGATAGTAATATGTGTAGGTAAAAGGGTGCTTGCCTTTCTGAGAAGTTTCATCTTTTCCTAAAGAAATTGCAGAGACTGCAGATGTGTTGCAACACAATTGAAGTGAACACTGAGGGTGCATACTTCCAGATCATTGTTGTCCCTCAGTGCAGATAATCAATCCTCAATTAAGGGCCCTTGGAATGATCAGCAGAAAGATAAGAAAATTCCTATGTATTCCAGCAAAGACTAAGATGAACTTGCTTCAGTCCTGCCGGACTGGGATGATATTAGATTAATGTGTCTATGGTATCATGGAGTCAAGTTAGTACACACTATTGGCTAATATTGTCAAGTCAACCGGAGACCTTTTGGTAATCGTTGAAGGAAGTATTTATTGTCCTTCCAACAGAAGACAGAATAAAAAAGTAGCAGGATTTAAATATATGATCTTGCCAAACTATGCCAGGCCTATGAAAAGCATGTGTATGGATAAGTCTGAGCTGCAATATGCACCGTTCTGTCATTTTACGATTTTAGGGAGACCAAATAGTTAACTGAAAACTTCATGAAGTTCATGGGCATGGGTTGTGAATATAGTTTGTAGTTTGGACAGACCAGACAATAGCACAGTTTCATGCCTGCAATTTGTGAAAGCCAGCTGGACCAGCCTACTCTGGTGCTATAACTCTACAGGAAAACACCAGGAAAGGGAGGTTCACCTACTTCCTATATTAAGCACAGGAGACATGAACAGTCTTTGTGGAGACACTCCACAAAGAATGACTGCAAGAGCTAATGAAGCAAATGTCACATGATGCACATTGAAGTTAATGTATTTGGAGTTTTATGCTTGCAAGGAAATAGGAAAATATAGGCTGGCATAGTCCAGATTCGCACCATTTCATAAGTCTGAAGAAATAAAGCTTTATCATTTTCACTTTCCCTCAAAATTTGATGGAAATTCCAATGAAAATTATTTCTGTGCATTGTAAATGCTTAGAAAGATACATCTACATATACAGTCAAGGAAAAAATGTCTTTAAAAAAAAAACCACTTTACTAAAAATAGCTAATGCTGACACCTGAAATAGTTACAAAGAGGGAAAAAGTAACCATACTGGTCAGTGCTGTGTTGTTTAATAGCTCTGAAGCTACTCTTCCACATCATATTCCCCTTGACGAGCACTTCTTCAGAGAACCTGCTGCCATCCTGTTGTCTTCACACTGTAGGAGAGATAGTGCATAACTTCAAGCCTCAAGTACATGCAGCCATGAGATAACTAAGAAATATCACTGTCTATATGGTACAATAAACTGGAAGCCAAGCAGGAAAGTGATGAGATTTGAAGAGACCTTTTTTGATGCTCATCAGTTTTATCTGACTTTTTCAAACGAAGGTTGGTAATACTTCAGGCTCACTAAAAAATATTTGTTCAGGTGAACTAAAGTTATTCATCAACATATTCAGCTGGAAAACGTGAAAAATAAAAATTTAATTTTTGAATTATGGAAATCTTTTGTCTTTCAAATTTGAAATTAAGTTGAGGAAAGATTTATTCATGCTTTTCTCACACTATTTTAACTTTCTTATTTTTATGCCTCAAATATTTATGACACCTGAGAAACTGAATAATCAAACACTTGATCTACTACTAGTATGAGTGTGCTACTGTTCCTCTTATTCAGCTATTTTTTATCTCACTGTTGTGTTCTCCAGTTACCTGGAATAATCTTTCAACCACCTGTCTTTTGATTATCTTCTATTTTGCAGTACTAGTGTTCCTCTCTGAAGTAAGATGAACATCTATGGCTGTATTCACCATTGGCTCTCCCTTTTTTCTTTTCCAGTGTAAAGTACTTATAATTCAACACAGACAGTAGAAATCGTGGTGTATCGGAGCTAATTTATTTGAGAATTAATAATTATCTGTCAGAATTACTCACATACTTAAGGTTTAAATACATGCTTAGTTTGGTTAACCTTGCCTTATGGCACTGTCTTTTCTGTACAAAATCTTTTAAAAAACCCACATGTTTAAGGAAATTCAGACTGTTCAAAACTAGGTTTGCAGAAAATTTATTTGGAAAAAGTTTTTAAAATTCCTTGTTAAAACAAAGATATTCCAAACATTTTTTTGATGTCTAAAAAGTTTGTTATCAAGTTGTTCTTGATTTAACTACTGCCAGAATTAGACTGCATAGCTGAATGACTGTATTAATTAATATAGCTACAATCAAAACTTTAAGTAACTGAAAATACCAGTTTTTTAATGTGGAATTTAATTTTTATTTAATACTGTGGCAACTGAGACTGAGACAGTTATGTGGGGCTCATAATTAGATATAAGTGGGCCATATTTATTATAATAATTGATTTCTTTTCCAGATTTCTATTTCATGAGCTTTTGCAACTCGCTTTTAAACCTTTTTTAAAAATTATTCTCCAAGATCCAAATGCCATAATTCAAAAACTCCATATAACATGTATGTGCTTATATAATGATGGAAGAGATTTCCACAAATTAAATATTGGAAAGAAAAGCTATAATTTTGAAGCTGTAAATTCATCTTATTAAAATGCACAGGAATTTAATTTGTGTAAACAATTGCTCATAACTTCAACTTACAATAAGTAAAGTTATGAGAAAGAGATGGTATTAATTAGGCTTTCATCTCACTTTAGCATTTCATTTATGTGTCCGTCTCAAAGTTGATATTAAATTACAGTTTTAATACTGAGCAAAAGGTGTATGATGTATTGGAATGATCGTAAAATCCAGATGAGACTGTGATGTTTATTAAGAAAGCTTCAGAATAATAAGAGTTAGACAGCATATTCTTATAACATGAAAGAATATTTTCCAGTTTGTGTAAGTGTAAAGTGAAGACGTATAGCCTTCTTACAAAAAAGCCACTGCTTGAATTTGTTGGTCCTGCTTTTTGTGGCTGTATTTTTCAACAACTCATCTTGAGAGAAAAGTATCAGATTAATTTAAAATTAGATAAATTTCAGTATGTTTACAGAAGAAATTCTTTATTAAAAATTATAATCAAAGACTTATGACCCTCACCATATCTTTCATCCCTGACTGATTCCTCGAGTCTTGTTTTCACTTGTGTTTTGGCAGCTTTTCCTGTCTCTTTCTGATAAACTGATCATTAGTTTCACTTTTTCCTCTACATATCTGATTGTATGGTTTTTTTGGTGCTTTATGCTGAACTTGTCATATCACAAGTCTTGCTTTCAAACTTTCTAGATATTGAACATCTTTTAATTCAATAAATGTCAAAAAAATTCCTCTGTATGTGTGACTGTATGTGCACATGGTGCAACATCTGATGTTTGGAAAAGCATTCCTTTAGCTCTCCAACTTAAAAGGTCAGTCCAGGGCTTCTGTAAATCAATTTAAAGGCTCACTTCAGTATGAAATAGATAAACTAGACTCCATCTCCTCTTTCTACTTCCAAATCCAACCTTTTGGCTATAACTCTCCACTTTTTCATAATTAACTTGACCTCATAAAGAGGTTCTGCTGTTCTCTGAGGAAACTATAAAAGACAGCAGATTTTTTTTCAAAAAAAAAAAGCACAGGGGGCTATGCAAAAAATAAAAATCATAAACTGTAGTTTATGGTTTGTGCATACCATTTCCAAGAAGATAAACATTCATACAAAGGAATTTTGTTAGGAGCTGCCAAAAATTTTTATGTAAGAGCCTAGCAGTCATGGTCACAGTTTGCAAATTAATCTGATAAGGTAGTTTATTTAAAGTTTCAAAGAATCAACAAACAACTCATGGAAAAGTGGATAAAGTGGGTTACTCATTGAGATCAATCTCACCCTGTATGAGCACACCTCAGGATAAGTAGTGTAGCACACCATTGCATGGATGGTTGAAATCATAAGAATAATACCACTTAGATTTAAACTAAATTTAGAAAGTGTACCCATATCACCATAAAACACTGCAGAACTAGCTAGCTTTATCTGTGGCAGTGTAAAATAATTGCAGATTGTCTGTCTATAGACCCTGAGCATCTTGCTGAAAAGATTGCCTTCTCTGTCTGAAAATAAGTCAGTGCACTGTGGAAGTAACAAGGTTAATTTTTTAATATTACCGATAGTTAGTAGTTCAGGTAACCATACATTCAAGATATATTTAATAATATGGAAAGCACTAAACTAGTGTGGAAGATCATGATACCAAGGGTAAATCATCAGAAAATGTGAAAGCTCTCATAATTTTCCCTTTTCCTGAATTTTGTCTCATACTTGTCCTTGAACCAAATTTGAAATACTTTAGATATTGAAATACTGAATATATAAATCACTATTATCTAGAACTGCATTACAAGGTCAATGAGGAGCTTTTCACTGGCTTAAGTAGAAAGATCTTGTTGATCCTTCAATCCATTTACTGTTTTTTCATAGAATCATAGAATTGTTTAGGTTGGAAGGGATCTTAAAGATCATTGAGTCCAACCATCAACGTAACACTGACAAAAACCGTAATCAAACCACGTCTGCACATCTTTTAAATATCTCCAGGGACGGCGATTCCACGGCTTCCCTGGGTAGCCTGTTGCAATGTTTGATCAACCTTTTGGTGAAGAAATTTTTCCTAATATCAAATTTAAACCTCCCCTAGCACAACTTGAGGCCATTTCCTCTTGTCTTATTGCCTGTTACTTGGGAGAAGAAACAGACCCTCAGCTCCCTACAACCTCTTTTCAATAAGGTCTCCCCTCAGCCTCCTTTTCTCCACACCATCCCAGTTCCTTCATCCCAGTTCTCCATCCCAGTTCCCTAAGCCACTCCTCATAAGACTTGTTCTCTAGACCCCCTCACCAGCTTTGTTGCCCTTCTCTAGATTCACTCCAGAATCTTAATGTCTTTCTTGTAGCAAAGGGCACAAAAATGGACACAGTACTCAAGGTGGGGAGTTTGTCTGTGTCTTCTGATGTAGTGGCTATAGGATTGTTCAAACATCTGGGGTTTTAGAGGAAGACCTGAAGATTAACAGGAAGTTGTAAGCTTATTGTAAAAGCAGCAGCAAAAAGCTACTGAAGTCTAAAGGACTTCCAGAAGGAAGTCATCTAATGAAACCAAACAGATAATCCACATTAAAAACACTAGTAAAATGAGAACTGGACAATAGAACAGTTAAGTGGACATACTTTTTATCTCCTTGTAACATAGAATCATAGAATCTTAGAATCATCTGGGCTGGAAGGGACCTTCAAAGGTCATCTAGTTCAACCCCCCCGGAGTCATCAGGGACACCCACAACTAGACCAGATTGCCCAGGGCCTTGTCGAGCATCACCTTGAATGTCTCCAGGGAAGGGGCCTCAAGCACCTCCCTGGGCAACCTCTTCCAGTGCTCCACCACCCTCAGTGGAAAGAACTTATTCCTAATATCCAATCTAAATCTGCTTTTCTTCAGTTTAAACACTTTGCTCCTCGACCTGTCACTGCAGGCTTTTGTAAACAGCCTTCCTGTAGGCCCCCCTCAGGTACTGGAAGGCTGCTATTAGATCTCCCCGCATCCTCCTCTTTTCCAGGCTGAACAACCCCAGCTCCCTCAGCCTGTCCTCATAGCAGAGGGGCTCCAATCCCCTGAGCATTTTTGTGGCCCTCGTCTGGATCCGTTCCATCAGGTCTATGTCCTTCTTATATTGAGGGTTCCAGACCTGCACACAGTGCTCCAGATGAGGTCTCACCAGAGCAGAGTGAATCACTTCTCTGGACCTGCTGGCAATACTTCTTTTGATGCAGCCCAGGATGCGATTGGCCTTCTGGGCTGCAAGTGCCCACTGTCTGCTCATGTCCAGCTTCTCGTCCATCAGCACCCCCAA
>BJBW01017437.1:782-23234 GCA_004320125.1 Scolopax mira
AGTGGGCGCAAGCTGGAACATAGGAAGTTCCATTCAAAGATGAGGAAAAACTTCCTCACAGTGAGGGTGACAGAGCCCTGGAACAGGCTGCCCAGGGAGGTCATGGAGTCCCCTTCTCTGGAGAATTTCAAGACCCGCCTGGATGCAGTCCTGAGTGACATTTTCTAGGTATGGGCGATCCTGCTTCAGCGTGGGAGTTGAACTAGATGATCTCTACTGCCTTCCAACTCTTAAAATGCGGTGATATTCTGTGGTTTATCCTGTGGGCTTTTTTCTTTTTTCATATGCAATACCACACCTAGTTTGCTTTGATTGTCACTTGGTGTAGGTATGCAAAGGGGACCTGCTGGCAGAGAGTGGGATATAGAGTGATATTTGCCCATCCAAATATCTTGCTTACACACACCATTGTGGTAAATGCTCCCTGCTTGTGTTCCTCAGTCACGGGGTCCTTGGAGACCCGGATTTATTACAAAGCACAGTGATATTTGACAAATCTCATAATGGCCAGTTGATCTGCGCTCATTTTTACAGTTAATCAGTTTTATTATTCCCTGCTCACTCCATTTTTTTGGTAGCTGTGCACACATCAAATCAGATAAATAGGAGAAACAGCAAAACTCGGTTCTCAACTTTAATATCTCGAGTATTGACTTTTTTTTTATACCAAGAGCAACCGGATCCAACTGGACCAAGAGAAACATTTTGCAGTCTAAACTTTAATGTTTTAGTTTCTTAAGCTGAAGCTACTGTAATTTTGCACTTGTGCAAGTGCAGTACGATTTCAGTGTCTCTCTGCATCGACCCCACAAAAAAGAAGTCAAGCTGGCATTAAACCCATCCTCTCAGAAGACTGCAGCTTTCTATACCACATGTCAGCTGAGACCTCCCACGTGAGCCATACCAAGCCTCTTCCATGGGGCTTTCTAGTGACTTAAACTTGTCAGTTTAAATATTTATTTCTGAATGTTTTTTGAAAGAAAAACATGCCCAAAAAGTACTTTGGCCACCCTTCCTCCTTTCACTGGCTGCGTGGATGTGCAGAGCCAGCACCTCTCCTGCCAAGGCAGTGGCTCAGTGTCTCTCGCAACCTCTCGGGATTCTTGGAAACCCCGTGTCCCCACGGCAGGAAGCAAGCAGTGCTGGGACATTGTGTAAATCTTCCTGTAAGTCACTGAATGCTTCTTCAAGGTCCCAAAACAAGGAGGGGAGGAGTCTTCCATTCATGTTTAGCTGAGAGGCAACCCTTTTCAACCGTCAGGGATCCTCCCTCCCAATCATGCTGCTCCAGCAGCCCTGGGCTTGGGAAAACACTTCTAGAGCTGCTGCTGGTGGTTTTGGGATACACCATGAAGCTCTCATCAAACCAAAGTGCTCACTGATCGTTTGCCAAAAGTGACAGATTTCCAAGAGGTTGCTGCCTTGTCCCCAGGCCTCTCTTCCCATTCATAACATCTCCTGGCCCGTGCCTCTGCTGGGAGGGATGCTCAGGAAGACGGAGTGCTGTTAGTGCTGGTGGCAGGCCCAAACTACCACATATTTTTGACATAGGTCATAAGACTGGTTGATATTAAAGTCAGGGGAGGAACAGTTCTCCTACTCAGCTCCAAGGACAATGGTAGTACTGACATGAGGTTGTGGCCCCCCCTCCCCCATCTAGCTTCAGTATGCTGGTAAACAAAACCTTATGAAAAATAGAGTTTTGAACAATTTGTTATAGGTACTTGGCTCTGGACCTTGGTAGGATTACATTCTAGGTCAGTTCAGCTAACAAGGTGCATGCATCACATCTCCACAGAAAAGCAGCAGGAAGACACCAGTTACAGAAGACTGGTCTCAACACAACCTCCCCCAAAAAGGGCAACTACTTTTCCTTCCTAAACACTTGACCTGTCTCTGTAACTGGGACACCAAAATCTTGCATTGTATCAATGTGTTTATGGGGGTCGTTTTGCAATATGCTGCTCTACTCTTTTACAGCTTGGAGGAGCTTCTGGCAACCAGAGCTAATTTCTTGTGCATGAGCTGGACAACTATTACCCGATTTGCCGCTCTCCAGGGAAGCTTTTTGGACAGGGGTCTCACAATGGCAAATTTGATGAAGGAAGGATAACTGCCACTCTGGGAAGAGCTGCAGCCAGCCTCAGTCGGTGGGGAACCATATCAGGCTTTGCTCTTCAGGCTTTGACTCCCTGGCTGCCAAAAGCTTTGCACCTCTTCGCAGCAACTTCAAAACATTCAAAGACATTCAAAACCTGCCTGGACACGTTCCTGTGCAACCTGCTCCAGGTGGACCTGTTTTGGCAGGGGGGTTGGACTAGATGATCTCCAGAGGTCCCTTCCAACTCCATATCATTCTGTGATTTTGTAACTGCAGTTATCTCACAAAAACATTGATCGGGGGGACACAGTCTCATCTTTGATATTTGGCTATAAAGTTCCCACCTGGGGGGGGGCTACACTGTGGGCCTCACATTATTTCTGACCCTTTGCACCAAAAGGAGACAGCAAAACAAAAATATGCCTTTGGGTCAAAGAGGAACCACATGCAGTTCAGAGGAAACCCAGGCCAAGTGTGGCACAGTGTGAAGCTGGCTTGAATCTGCATGGCTTGAATCTGCCTTACATGGGGCAGATAAGAGGAATGGCTTCAAGATAGGTCCCCAGTCCTCTTTTATTTAGCAGCATAGAAATATTCTGCAGCATGGCAGGAAACAAGCTGGTGAATGGGAATGAGAGGTTTCCAGGCCAGATCAAGTTTCCAATTCATGAGTCTCTTCTAGAGTCCTTTAGAGTCTCCTCATGAATCTTTGTGTGTTGATGCTTGGACTTTTTACAGGTAGTATTGAAGGGATGAGAAGAAAAGTGGCATCCAATGGGGAAAGAACAAAATAATCTTGCCTCTACTGGCAACTTATTGAGAGGCCTTGAGCGGTTTCTTTATGACTTGTTCCTTAGCTTCACCTTCTCCAAGATAAGGCATGGCATTTGTAGGGGCTGGCTGCAATGCCAGCTACCTATGGTGGCTGCACCACTGTGGCCTCTCCTGCAGGGAGCCAGGCAACTGAGTTCAGAAGTGGTGCCTGTGCCAAAGAGGTCCCCACAGGAGATGTGTATGACACTGCACCGGGTAACAGGAGAAGGACAGACAGAAACATTATATTCAACAAAAGTACTTCACAAACTTTGCGCTCCCTCCTAACCAAAAAAACCCCCAATGTATGCAGCTGGATACATTGGATGTACTTGGACTGTTTGCCTAGCAGTAAGAGAATCCTGTAGCAAGAGTCTCTCATGCTCGCCATAAGAGAAAACCTTTATGTCACTTTCAGGAGAAATTAAAAATGTGGAAGAAATATAAGGGCAAAGTAGTTTTCTGTCTGGCCATGAGGTAGCACCATTGAGCTATTCACAGCAAAACCTAAAGCTTATCTGCCTCAATTTTACAAGCAGCGCTTCTGGAGGCACAAGCCACCTTGTCATTTTACACTGACCAGATCAAGAGACTGGGTTAACCACTGTGCTGATAAGAGTTTTGGTGATGAGTCAGTCCATACCTGCCTCTTTTGGCCATTTCCCTCCCCCTCTATGATCTTTCCAATTCCTTACATGAAAATCAGCATTTTATTAATTGTGCTCACATAATGTCCTTTCCCAGGGTGTTTCTGGGCACCTGGTGAGTTCTGGCAAATGCTGGCTCTACCAGTTTCTGAACAGATGGGTGCTGTCTACAACCAGCCCCATCACATGGCTCTCCAAGGGACAGAGGATGAACAGAGAAAGCTAGACAGGCTCAGAGTGTGGGGAGATGAAAAGCAGAGTCTTTTAAAAAAACAAAAAAAAACATGTACAGATTTGAATTGTGAATTGAATTTGAGCTCCTAGTTTCAGGCTGTAGCCAAAAGGGTTTTTTGGTTAAGCCCATGAAAAAATAGCTTATCTGCCTTTTGAAGATGTTGAAGAATTGGAGAAGAGTGAAGTTTGGTGTTTTTCATTGTCTGGAAAACATCAGGTCATGGCCTACACGACGTCCACTCTCCTCCAAGGCAGCCTCTCCATATTGTTTTTGTCTGCTGTTGCCAGGCAAATCAGTTGGTCAGAAAAGGGTGAAGAAATCCAGCTTGCAGAGACGCCTTGCTAGCCCCCTGCAAGCCCATTGCTGTAAATGACATATTTCCTCCAGTAAAAAATGATCTCAGGGAAAAGAACAGGAAAAGGAAGATTGTCTGATGAAGAGCTATTTCCATCTGCAGCCACAAGGTTGATGAGACCTATTCAAAGGCAATTAAAGTGACACTACCCTTAGCATTTCAAGGAGACTGTATGAATGTCAGATGAAGTTCTTCAGCCCTGGTAGACATTTACATCAGGAGAAGGAAGTGATGCTCTCCAGAGCTTCCAGGGACACAGGCTGTGCTGAGGTCTGATGAGATTTACTTCCCTGTGCAGTGCTGCCAGGGGCACTATGAGTGTTGCCCAATATTTGTTGGTGACTTATCTGATGCACAATTGGTTTGACAACAGTAGTGACTGATTTTGGCTGCTGCAAAAGACAGTGCTGTGCTTTTGAGGAATACAGCAAGACTTCCCATGAGCATGGGAAGCTGGTGGCAGATGTATGCTGTTAACTTGGAAGAAAACATCAGTCCCGTTGATGGAGGCAGGGCAGAGAGGGGAAAATGTTACTAGAGAATGATGGGGGAAACAGGGGATTTTACCCAACCTATTAACTATTCAGCAGCAAGCCTCATACTTTGTAAGATGGAAAATAACCTGCAGTTCCAAAGAACACCATAGGCCTGCTGACGTGGAGGCAAGCCATGTCAAAACTATGGTGACCTTGGAATATTTTTTTAGATGCCTCAGTCTGAGCTGGAGCAGCTGTGCTGCAGACAGCCCTACACCACTGAGGACTAAGTGGGAGCCCTCAAGGGTCAGAACCCCTCAGGCTCTTCAGCCTTATGGCAGCCTGTCTGTGTGAAGATTTCCTGGGAAGCTTTGGAGCTTTCCCATTTCTTTCATAATTCTTACACACAACAGAAATGGTGTCTTCAGACCACCCTCACTGAAGGGCCTGCTGACAGACCAAAGTTTCACACTCTAGTTCTTTATAATCCTCTGAATCTCTCAGTGAAAAACAGACCTCCAGTTAAAATACTGCAACAGCTCCATTTGGTGCTGTTGACAGGTACCAAGTGCAGACAGCAGTGTCAACGAGCAAGCATCACAGAATGCACACGTGTGATATGCATACACAAATGTCCCCCATCCAGCAATTCTCCTGTATCTGGCTCTACTGAGTTTAGGCTAACAGTGGCAGTGATGGAGTCTGTGTCTATTTTTTGCACCTTCCAAAACAGAGGTTTCTAAACACAAGATCACGTTGCCCAGAGGGTTTGTAGGACCAGTGGCTATCAATAAGAAATGGAGTAAGCAACAGAGAAGTTTGTGAACTACTATCCCATGCAGAGCATAGTTTTGGGGTGTTATTTTTCAGGTTAAGATATCAACTCTTAGTTTCAGTATGATTTGAAAGGGCTTAAGACCACACAGACCTTCCAAGGGAAGTTGAGCAGGATGCTGATCACTCTCTGGTCCAAGGGAACTGAATTAACGAGTAGCTCCAGTGACTTGTCTCTCCTGACTACACAGGTCATCAGGGGCACTGGAGTCATGTCTCCTAGATGCTGGAGGGATTACTCAGCGCAAAGCATCATCCACTGAGTCCTCAAAACTGAATCTAAGTCTGATGATAGTTCAAAACCCCAAGAGTCAAAGTTTTAAAACCCATTTAACAAGAGAAACGGCACGTATGACTCTTGGGCTGATATATGTGCTTCATACACTCACTGTATCAAAAACACCTCTCAGACCTTCCAGGTCCATACTGCTGAGTGATGTGAAAAAGTCCTCTGTTAGTAAGTCTTAGGCCACTGGACAACCTAGCTATCATAGAGCAGTCTGAAGTGTGTCTGGATGGTGAGCACTTGGGTGTGGGGAAGAGGTGGTTCATCTCATGTGTTATGCTGAGCGTTTAAAGCAAAAATTGACCCACTCCTCAAGCATGCAACTCAGCTCTCACTCATCTACGAAGGCAGCACGGTTTGAAGAGTGGCAAAGGCAAAGATTTAACCTCCAAGCAGTTTCTCACCACTGAATTTGCTCTAGTTCTTCTATTTTTATTTTTTTTTCCACTTGCCAAACTCAGACAATTTCTTATTCATGGAAAACTTCTCTGCAAATTTTTAGCCCAGTGGTGCCTTTCCCAGCCTGTGAAACCACAGATGGTTGTACGCAGCTCTCAATGGGAAACCATCTCTTCACTTCCTGTTGAGTGGAAATCTTGCAGTGTCATCTCACCTGTGCCTCTTTTAACAGAAACAGATGGCAGAAGAAAGAACATTGCATTTAACGCTGCTTTCTTCTCTCTCTCATAGGCTTTTGCAACAGATGCATTTTGGGAAGAGCAGTCTGAGCGCACACCCACTTCTCTGGTGCAAGATGAAGGTAACGTTCTGCGTTGCCCCCAGCCCTTCCCAGCAGAACTGCTGCTTTCTATTATAAAAGCAGGACCCTGGTGAAAGAGCAGGTAAAACTCAGGCCATGGAAAGCAGGTGTGAGGCAGACCAGTAGCAGGAACCTACGTAGCAGACAAGGGTGAGAGCACATGTTCACCTAAATGCAAAAAGCTACACGTCGAAGGAAAAGGAGTGTGGATTCAGCGTAACCCTTTAGAAATAACCCCAACAGATCATGCCCCTCCCCCACCATCCTATAACGGGTGTTAGTCCTCTGTGTAAAGTGACCTGGAAATAGGAACAAACCAGGCCGAAGCTCTGCTTTTTCATTTTAATCAGCATCTGCTTTTCGGCTGGTCCTCGTCAGCCCTCACAGCCAAGGATGAGATGCTCCAGCATCTGGAGACAGATGTCTCAGCTTGCCAATATGCAACACATCCAGTCTCTGGCAACATAGCTGAAAGTAGCTTGTGCCACAAACACGCTGCTCCTGCCAGCCCTCCTCTGACCAGCCCTGTCCCTGTGTCTGTCCAGGGGAAAGGCACAAAGAGCTGCCATTTAGTGGTGGTGCAGAGGAGGGGCTTCCTGAGAAGTGCTCAGCTTCCAGGTCCCAGCATTGGCTTGAAACTCAGGCAAATATTTCTTAAGAAAGGATATCTGCAGATCAAGCATCACGTGCCTTCCAGGGAAAAACACACAGTGCAAACAAAAAGAAATGAGCTGATCTGCATTGGGGGGGGGGGGAAGCCACACAGCTGGCCTGATTTATGCTGCCTCTTCCAGGATGTGCCCTGGAGAGGTGCTCCATGGCTCCATTACAGCCTCGCCAGTGCCAGCTGGGCACATCTCTCTCTGGCAAACTCTCTGGGCTTGCAGAGTCCTGCCAGTGGTGGCTGGTAGCATGTGGGGAGGAGGATCTGCTCCTCCCAGTAGAGCTGCAAGCAGCCACCCCCAATGTTATGGGTGGACAGTGACAGCAGAAGGGGCTGGGGGAGGACAGGTTTGGGTTAAGCCGCACCAGGGAAGAGGCCTGAATGGGTGGTGTTGGGGAGGAGACATGAAAGAATGCTGGTGGAGAAAGCTTCTCCCTTCCTGTCCAGCTGGGGTCCAAATCCCTCCCCAGATCAAGGTCTGAGCAGCTCCTGAGCCTGATTAGTACTGCTTCTTCTCTCTCCTGTCTCATCCAGCCTGGGAGACAGCCCAGCTCCTCTGGGTCCTGGATACCAGGAAAGAGGCAGAGATGATTTGCCAGCAGCTCTCTGCTGAGGACTGATAACACCCACCTGATCCCTGCAAATGAAAGAGTAATTGAAAGAGTAATACACAAAGGATACTTACTCTGAATTAAGGAAGTGCTTTATGGTTGTTCTGGGTCAGAGAGCCAAAGGGCTCTAACGAAGTCTTCACCTGGTCATAGTTCACGAGAATGATCAAATATTGTATTATTATTATTGTTTTGCTAGTGTTTGCAAAAACAATCAGAGGATATCCCTGCTCCCAAATTTAAGAATGCCAGTATCCTTTGCTTTTCGTAGAAATCTTTTTTTCAGACCTATTTTTCAGAACATAAGTCCTTTGGACCAGCTCAAACGTGGATGTGCTGGTTATTGTACTGGTGCTATAAGGCCCCATGGCCTTTGGTTTTCTTCCCAGCCAGCCCAGAAATGACCATGGGGCCAGTTCTAGGTCTCTGCGGTTCTCAAGCTGTGATCCACACCAAGGGAATCGCTCGTGGCAGCGGAGAGTTAAACGTACAGCTGGTTTCCAGGGTGAGTTTAACAATAAGGACGTGCAGCTCACCCGGTCAAGCAAGTTTACCTTCCCACATTAGAAAAGACGACAGAACGGGCACATCAGGGCAGCAAAGATTCTTAAAATAAGATCAATATCGCAAAGTAAACCAAAAGCAATAACCAGGAATTTCATTGCTGCTTGGGAGCTCTAGGTCTGAGAGATACAATGTGAGAATAGCAACCACCCTCATTTTGATCCTTTTGACATCTCTGAGGCAGCGAGAGATTTCCCTTTCTCATCTCCAGCTGCCCTCTGCCAAGCAGCAATATCCTTTCTTCTGGTACCAAGCACACAATTAAAAGCACTATGGAGGCACCACAGAAGGCTTCATTCAGCCTATTTGCCCAGACTCACTCTGCCAGTACCAGCTTGTTTGGGAGGGGACACTCTGTCCTGGCAGCCTTCATTGTGCACCAGGTGCTGTCGGAGCAGCTCCGGCTTCATACCCAACCAGGTGTTGTCCTGTCCTGCCCTGCCACAATGGTCAGGAGAACAAAAAGACAGTGCCGTCCTGCAAGAGCGCGTTCTGGCACGCTCAGTGGGACCACCCCATGGTGCCCTTGCACCCCACCTGGGTCAGTCATGTGGCATCAGCTGAGTCAGCAACGCACCGGACCAGTGCTGGTGCTCACGAGCTTCTCCTGGTTGGGATAGTTGCAACACAGCCCAAAGCTGAGCAGAGCTGTAGGACAGATCCTGCATGAGAGCACCCCCACCTAGCGGCCCGAGCCATCCCTGTGGCACCCGAGGCAAGAGGGAAAAAGTCTATAAGGAAAACCAGGGCTTGCAAGAAAATCACTGTGCACAATGAGCGTGAGCAAAGAATGACAACGCGCATCACAACAGCCAGGGTTCTCTCCTATCACCTTTGGGTGCGATTTATCTCACCAGCTTTAGACATCCTTACCGTAAGCAAAACACTGGAAGCAACTATGCTGGGTTCCTTGTGGTCAACAGAAGAGAACGGCACATTTTTAGGGTTTGATTAATTTCATTCTAGAGCAGACATCTAAAATTATGAGTCATGCTCTAGAGGGGCCTCACTTTTTCCCCTGACTATTAAAGCAGATTAATTAACTACTGAATATAAGTATCTGCATGGTGGACAGCTACATGTGGAGAGACAGATCTCATCTCTGTCTTATGGCTGTTATTGAATTAATTTGGAATACAGATTTTATTACAGATCTGTGGATGTCAATAAGACATCAGAAATTGCCTGGTTAAGTAACATCCAAACAGTGCTGGAGGGGCTGTATGTGAATGTATTCAGCAGAACATCAATCCCTGCAAAAGAAAACCCATTTGTAATTAATACAGTTTCAGAGTCCCTAATCTCCATTTTTGAACACTCAGCTCCTGACACATACAAATACTCAGATGAGTGAGATTTTACAGGCAAGGATGCTTGCATCATTGCCTATGGCATGGAAGCACTTCTTATGCTCCCTATCAGCTCCAAGGAATACTGAGGTTATTGTATTTGTAAGGGAAGAAAAAATAGAAATATTCCATGGAGAGCTCACCAGCTTCCTTCCTCCTCCATCGCAATGTTGTATCACCACCCAAGTGGGGACAGTGGTGCTGCTTCACAGAGGTACTGTCAGTCAAAACATCTGTCTGATCTGTTTGAGGGGGAGCTGTGACGAGATGGACCCCAGAGGCCCCTTCCATACTGAGTCTCTTGGTGATTGCCTAATTAAGAATGGAACCAGGACAGTGGTGAACAAGTGGTCTGAGACATGGGAAGGGGTAGCAGGCTGAGCCTGGCATGTGGAGTAAGAGAAAGGTGCTGGGAAGCCATGACTGTCCCCATCTGGGACAAAGCACCAAGTGGGGAAAAGAGATGGGGACAGTTTTGGAAGGGCAGGGCCAACCCGCTACACTTAGAGGAAGGCAGGCAGGAAATAAAGAAGGGTTGGGAGAAGAAGTTGTGCCAGGGAGAGCAACCTTGACTGGAGGGGCACCCAGCAGCACTCACCTGCAGGGGAGAAGTGCCCCACTTTCCTCCTTGCTGGCCCCAGGCAGCCGCTGCAGCTGGAGGTGGTCCATGCACATAAGGCTGTGTGGTAGCTCATGGGGTTTTCATGCAGGTGCTTTAAGGAACATAATAATAACCAACAGCTCACTCTCGCAGCAGGAAATGCTTAGGTGGGAGAAACAGGCAGAGAAAACTAATTACTGAACAGCCTGATTATGGGAGCATCATTCAACCTAGTGGGCAAAATCAGCTCTGATTCTTCTACTTGAGCCTGCCCAAGGTCCCTTGGCTCTTGCTTTACCTTGACTGTGTCGGGTCTCTCAAACACAAGGGCACTTGGCCCCTTCTGGCCCAGGAAGATGGGTCTTGCCTTCCTCCAGCCTCCATGAAGATTTCCAGGCCTTCCTCCTTGTAATGCTGATCCTTACTGCCTGTCCAGGCCTGCCAATTTCTTCATCCCCTCTCTTCTGCATTTGCGACTTCTAAATAAAGCAAAAGCATCGGCCAACTCTTTCTGACACCAACATGACTTGGGTGGCGGCTACCCTCTGCTGAGAATCGATGCCAAGTCCCCCCAGAGGACTCTTCAAATTGCTCTGTAAGCTTTTTGCTTACCCTTCTCCCTTCTAGGCACCTTTGATAGAAATTATGCCAAAAGGATTTCTCTGGATTGAAAAAGGACAATGTTTTTCAGATGAATGAGGTTCAGGCCCAGCACTCCCATGGGAAATCTGCCTTTGAGCCTATGGTGGTCTTCAACAGGGGAAATTCAAGGCAGCTGAGGGGTGGTGGGGAGGGTGCAGGAGCAACTATCACAGGTGTAGTTCCTTGGTAAACCCTGAGGAAACAGTGCCAGACCTCAGAGCTGAATTTCTCTCAGGTTTTGCCTAGTTCTCTTGCTAGAAGATCTCTCATAGGAGCCTTGGGCAGCCAGCAGGCTGCACATGTAGACAAGACAAAAGACAAAGATGGGGATGGGGGTCACCTCAACAACAGCGCATTCTGGGGGGAGGGGACATGCACACAGGCTTCACTGGCTTCAGAAGAAGGTCTTGTCACAGACGGTGCTGTGCACCGGTCATTTTACAAGGAGCATGAGGTGTGATGGCTCTGGAAGCAAATGGGCTTGCAGCATAGCTGGGACAGGCATTCGCTCTGGTGGCAAAGCCATCGGGGGTGGCTTGTCCCCACCTCATCAGGTGTGCTGATGCAAGTGTTTGTGACGCTGCTGTAAACCTGGCCAGGTAGACGGTCCAGGTTTTTCAAAAATGTCCCCCTCTTCTAACAAGTTTTGATTGTTCCACTGATTTGATTGCATCAATACTATTAATAGGATGCTGAACCTCAGCCAGGGCTGGGAGAGGGGGTAGGGGACAGGAATGTCTTTAAGGGGGCTGTGCCACAAGAGAAAACATACCATGGGGTTGTCCTCATAACACTGTGGCTCAGCAGGACGTGAAACATTTGCATCTCCAGACATCCCAGATGAGCCTGTCTATTTTTAAAGTTGCTTTTCTCAGCTGTGAGCCTCTCCAGTCATGTCCATCACGGGCATAGGATGTCATGGCTGCTAGAGGACGGCTTCTGGAGAGATTGAGAAGTAGGAATTATAGCTGAGCTGTAACACTGAGAAGCTTGGGGAAGAAAGCAAAACATGAGGTGTTTTGGGGTGGCCTTTTTTTTTGTGTGCACAGTTTCTGTTTTCATCAATTATTTCCCCTTTGTTTTTTCCCCCCTACAATTCATAAAATTTGCTTCCTTTTTATACTTGTCAGCAGATTTCTCTACACAAACCCAGTGACTACAGTTTAAGTTTCCACCCCCAGAGAAATACATGCCTATATACTACACAAAGTGCCTTTCTTAATCAAATAAATGAATTTCTGGTATACCAGGTACACCTTTGGTACCTGATGGCAATCCTGTGCACCATTGTCACCTCTATCAAGACCTACTTGTTTTCATGTAAGAAAAGTAAGAGCCCATATCCAGGTAATACACTTGTTGTGGCCTCAAGTGAATAATAAAAAACATAGTTCCTTTCCACAGCTTTAGGGAAGGACAGTGCACCAGTGACAATTGTGACAGAAGTTAAAAAAGTTAGTGAATTTATTAAAATCGGTCAGACACCATACAGGCTCCAACACTCGTGGAGAGAATTTGCCAGAATTAACCAGAGGTTAATTAACCAGAGCTGTGTACATCCATGGTATGTGTTCAGTAAGATTCAGCCTGGCAATGTTTTCAAACTCGTAGAAAAGCCTATTTCCCTTTCTATTACTTAAACATTCTTTACATTTAGCCCAGGCTGCTGGTGAGCCTTTTGTTTAATCAGCACACCCCCATTAACTTTGCAGGCAAACCCGCTAACACCAGACAACTTTGTGTTAGAAATAATAATAGCTCTGCACAAATGTGATAAACCCAACAATTTGAACTTTTCAGGTAAATCAGAGTGTCTCAGTTGATAGAGCAGCAGATGAAAAATGGGAATTGAAATGGAAAAGCAGGTGTGTTTGTTCAGAAGTTAGGCATGCTGTTTCCAGACTCAGGATGAATCCCCTAGGATCCTATTTTATCTTAGGTTATTTTAGGAACCTAGAAAAATTATTTGCTCTGTGATGGTTTCTTCCAATCTTTTCTTATACACCTTGTCTTTTCCTTGGTACCCAATTGAACTTTGGCATAATTAATTTACTGTTTAATGACATAAGCTCAGAACCAGAAAGAAATGTCTTCTCCAGTCAGCCTGCTGGCCTTTGTCTCCAGCTGCAATGAATACGGAAGGTGGCTCATGGGAGGATGCTGTTAAACTCTACCTCCAAGCACCACCCAGCATGGGTCCCAGCCTCTGGCTGCACACTCTCCTACTCCATACTCCTCCTGCCACATCCATTTTCTGGAGCTGGTCACAGGGACAGCATTCCCTTTATAACCACACTTAAGGGATTACAGGTTGAAACAACCTCCTTGAAATGACCTGGAGTATTGGAGAGAAGGGATGGAGACGAGAGTCATGTCAACGTCCAAGTGCCTCAGACAGCTGTGTCACATGGCCAAGGCACCTTAGCTCCAAAACAGCTCCTCGAGTAGACAGAAGTTCTCACCGATTTCTCATGGCTTCTCAGATGGCAGCTGCTGGAACAGACTCCCAGGAGCCTTTTAAGGGAGCCTATGGTGGGCCCTGGGTGCTCTTTGCATCAGCTGCCTTTCCCATTTGGTGATTTCCACATGGAGACATTTCCAGACAAGAACCTTGTTCTTCAAAGCTCTCACCCATACACAGACCTCATTAAAATCTTACCGGATGTACCGGATGAAGAACCAAGTTCCACCCAGTTGATGCCTCAAAGCACCATTGGCACTTGCAAGGCTCATCACTCCTGCTGCCCACCAGGCTGTGCATCCCGGCACAGCCTCAGACACAACAGCCACAGCACGAAGAGGCTGTCATTTGCCATCACCGCAGCAGCTGCTCTCCATCTCTGCTCCATCCTCCTCCAGAACACACACACAGAAGTGACATGATTTTGTGATTCATCTAAACTCCTGTCCGTTGCCTCAGGAAACTCTCACAGGAAATGTGACTTCAGGTGTGCAGTGTCACAGCCACATCTCCCGGCCCGAACTCTTCACTTCCAAAAGGCACGAAGACATTTGCCTGGGCAGAGACACCACCTCCTTTGACCTGGAATGGACACAGGACAGGGCCCCTTGGGTCCTGTCATCAGGCCAGCTGTGCCCTAGTGCACTGACTCAGCAATGGAGAAAACAAGCTGGAGGACCTTTTTTGGTAACAGGAGTCACCAGAGAGAACAGACCACCTTCTAGATTATTTCTTTAAAAAATGATTTTTTTTTGCCTGTTGGGCTGGGATAAAGGACAGAAAGAAAGAAAGAAAGAAAACCAACCTGACATGCTTACTTGTGGCTGTGCTATTTTTTTCTTTTAATATTATTTTCTTCATTTCGGATACAAGGGATGCTGTCCCAAATGTTTCTGTCACATCATCTATTTTGTGGGCATGCTGAGTATTTTCGAACGTATCATCAGAAACATAAGCTGCAGACAGTCAGGAGACAGAGGCTAAGGAAGTGTTGGAAATCCAGTTTTACCACAATCCCCTCACCAACCCTGTTAATTAAGTCATGCCATAAGAAAAGCAGCTTTCAAAGATTTCCTACTGTCTCAATCTAAGACATGTTGGCAGGAAAACAAAATGATGGTACACATTGAATGAGACCGAGTGGAAAAGAGACAGAGCTGGGAATGGTGTCACAGTAATTTTGTATTTAACTCTGCTCATTTCTTACAAACCTTGTGTCAGTTTACTACCTCATCTCACTTAAAACCCTGTTCATTTTTAACACAAGGTTTACAATTCCTCTGCAAACACACACACTTATGTAAACTGTGGTCAAGTTCACCTTCACCAAGACAGTGGTGATGTATTTTCCACCATCCGTTTGGTTTCCTTTCCTGGCTGTGGTTTACCTGTTAAACCGCTGCTGTCACTCGTCTAGAAGCTCATCTCCACAAGTTTCTCGGAAATGCACACCTGTGTCCTGGTGACAGAGCACCTGATACACCCGTGGGAGTCACCTTGGACATTCCCGAATGAGCTGGTCAGCAGGTTTTTATCCTGGTGGGGCCTTCCTGCAAACGCTCCCCAAGAGAACCAGCGAGTGCAGGTTGGCACACAAGGCCTCCCAGCCAAAGCTTCATGCACATGAGTATCCAGAGCGGGTGTGTGGGGATGGGAGGAGGAGCGAGGAAGGGACTCAGCAGCCCCAACACTCACAATGATCATGGTCCAACTCTGAATTGCTGCTGCTGGGCCAACGGGCACCCCCGGTGACCAATGTGAATCTAAACAGACGCCAGAGGTGCACACAGTTTTCAGAAATAAAACATTTCTTTTAATTGGCAAGTAGAACACACATTACAGGTCATTAGTATTTTATAAACAATATTAAGTTACAAATACATGTTAAAAATTGCAGTTCGTGGCAGCTAAAAGCTTGGAGTCCAAAATGCATCTCTGCAATGCTTCATTACTTCCCTTTCCCCAGTCTGCTGGGTGAAGATGAATAAAAGACCATTTATCATCTACTAGGAGATGGTCTACTATATACTCAAACAAAAAGAAAACCTCATTCCTAAGAGGATCACTAATAAACAGAGGCATTCAAAGTACTTCAGCCATCTTAAATCACATCAGATACAAGGACACAGTTAAGAGTGACTCTGTAACACTTTAAGCAGAGACACAAGTATCTTCACATTAAACTGATAGTTCAATGCTTTCTGTTCCAACTCAGCTTGAAACCAACACTAGCTTCTACTCCACAGAAGCTTGAAATCCATCATGCAGGCTTCCATGCCATCAAAGATAGATGTTTGTAAATCAGACCCTTATACAGAGGAAAGTTATGGTGTACGACTAAACAGCATACATAAATATCTATCTTATATTTAGCAGATCTTTATTCCCCTCCTTAATGACTTTTGGTGGTATTAGTGAGATACACAGCTCATTCCATTTTTCACTACACTCAGAATATTAACAAGTTACCATTACACGTGTTAATATACTAAATATCTTTTAACAAGTCTCTTTAAAAAAAAAAAAAGTATTTAAAAACATTTTTGGAAAAGTAGAAATCTATTTTCCAGAAAAGCAAGTGGTTCTAGGAGAGCAGGAACTCCAGTGCTTAAACATCCTTTCAGAAAAAAACCCATCTTGACGGCTTTTGTGCCCGGGAGTCAGCGTGTCTCAGCTGCCAGACTTGTGTTCTATTTGTCCTTCTCGCTGTGCTGGTAAAGGTCATCCATATCAGCTTACCTTGCCTTTCAGCTGGCAGAGTTTCAAAGATCACCAGTCACTGGACTGCGTAAGAGAGACGTGTAGCTCTGACACAAGTTCATTTCTTGCTTCCTCATATTTATGAAAGTCAGTTTTGTTACGCCGCTGAGATTGCATCTTCACAACCAAAGTCTGCTGAATGTGTCTGGAGAAATGACTTTGTATCTCAAAAATATCAAGAGTACCATTCAGATCTGAATTTCGAGTAAGAACTGTGCACATTTAGCAAAAATTATGCTGCTGTAAAAACAAAAGGCCTGCTCCTTGGCCTGCTCAGAATACAAGCTACAACGCAAGAGATAGTATCAGAAGGTTTTTCCTCTGCTTCTTTTCTAAATGTAGGCATTGGAAGTAAAGTGTTACTAAGCTTTTCCTACAAGAGCACACAGGGGTGCAGCATAATATACATTACTCAGAAAGAAAAAACAGTAACAAACAACCATTCTAGAAAATGCTGCATATCAGCAGCATGCTTGGTTTCCAAAACATAAGGAATTGCATGGAAGTTGTCAAGATGAAGTCCACACACCTTGATCATTGAACTGATCACTAGATTCCAAGAAACCAAAGCAATTTTGAAAATACACAAGACAACAACTGCCTAGAAGGCAGAGTTCTATCATCTGTCAATTAACCAGATGAATAAAGTGCATAGCAACTATTATAACAGTTTCTTGAAAAGAGAATACGTTTTGCAAGTCTCAAAGTTTGTAAGCTTGACACTCATCCGTACATTTTGCTACATGTGTGGCTTCCCTTTTGTTTTGCTGTTTAGCTTCACTGAGCGACCCTTCAGCACTGTCTCCTGTGATTTCCTTTGCACTTCATATGGAATGTGCTGAGATCTCTGACTGCTGCCTGATGTACGTCTGGAAGCTCTTGTCACCAATGGGATGTTCCCTAAAAGGCAAGGAAAAAAAAGGAAAAAGTACTATACATAGAAGTTTCTGTCAAGACATCAAAATGTAGGAACAGAAAACGAACAGACAAAACCTTTTCCCTAAGTTTGATTTTGAAAGCTGTAATTATAATGATGATACTGCATCTCATTTGAGCTGGAAGAACTGATTGAATTGATCGTTTTTTTGGTCAGCCATGAGCAGAATGCTCCTTTATTTACAGACACACAAAATACAGTCATCTGGCTGTATCACCCACTCTTCCCATTTTTAAACCCACAGTCTAAAATAAGCTGCTAAATACATCTATCTTCTGGTGTTTACTACACATTCCACGAGCACAAGTTCAAAATAAAAAAATAAAATAAAATAAAAAATCTCAAAAGTCCAAAAAGCCCACACATACTTTTATGAATGAATTAAAAAATAAGCATTTAGAAACTCCTGACAGTCCTTTGAAATACTGTGATATCAATCCTAAGTCACAATCTTCCTTCAGGTGTTTTTGCGAGATCTTTTTTGAACATGACTATGGTAAAAGACCAGAATGTAAAGAAGGGAAATACCATTTTCCAGGATTGTTCCCTGTTTGGACAACCCATTATACTTACTGGCTTCCATATTTTGTCTTCTTAAACTTATCCCGCTTATATTGAGCATGTTCCTGCTCTAAAGTTCCAACACCTTCAATAATCAGCTTTAGTGTTTTATACGTCTCCTTAGGGTCATCAATGATAAATGTAGAATATTCTTCCTCTTCAGGTCCATCATAAACAGATTTGCTGCCACAGGCCTCTGGGGAAAAAATAAAGTACAGGAATAGGTATCAGATAGTCAGGGGAAAAGAAGTGAGAGAAACAGACTAAAAATGCTCAGTCTGGGGCTCCTACAGTTCCTTGCCTCCACATGAACACAGCAGAACTGTGGCTCACATCAACAGCAGAAGGACCAGGTTGCTCTTCCTTTGCTGGGCTGTTGGTAAGCACAGAGGTTGTCCCATGCCCCTTCCCTCCTCCTCATCTCGTAAGGAGGAAGGGGCAAGAAGTCTGGCAGCTGCTCCTGGCCTGGTGCATAGCTGTCCTCTGCTCCACAAGCAACGCTTGTATCTCAGTGACCACAAGCAGTACCCCACGCACACACTCTTGGGAACTCTGACACAGCCTTAACTCTGCCACTGTGCTGCAGGGTTGGCCTGCATGAAGTCAACTGCTCACTGGTGAAAGGACAGGTTCCATTCCTAAGCTGCAAGTGCAGCACTGCACAACAGACTGAATTCAAAACAATTACAGGTTGAGGAAGTCATTGACGTTGTTCTACCACATTACCCCTAAAAGATTTGTACAAGCATAAGCAGAATATGTCATGACTACTGCCTGGCTGCCTGCTTAAGGACATACCTAAAAAGGGGCAAGTCATACTACCTTCTTATCCTACCAGGGAGCCTTCCTGCTTAAAACATCACGACACGAACATTTACAACACATTCATCATGTGATCTCCTTCTGCACTCTAGCTGAGAATATTAGAAGAGGAGAGAGAATATTTTACTTTGTCTCTATTTTCCCCACCTTTCCAGCTTTACTGCTGTCTCAGTCTCAGCTTTCGAGTTACCTTCCCCTTGCTGCGCTGCCGGTGCCAGACCTGCATCCTTTTCCCCGACGCTGAAACTCGATGCTGGCTCTGGCAGTGAGGATTCGGAACAGGGGAAAGCTGGGCATTGGTTCAGGCAGCTCGGAAGTGGTGGAGATCTTAAATTTGTAACTGCACGGCGGCCAGGAATGGATTAAAGTGCTTTCCAATCTGTGTGTTTGACACCACTGGCTTATCTCATATTATAAAATAAAGTCCTATTTAAAGATCAGTGCCACAGTGAAGGCTTCCCTGCCACTCCCAATGCTAAATTGGGATTTCAAGTCTGGCACCATGTACACCAGATACTTTTCTTGGCATGCCTACTAGGACTAACTTCCTCTGCAGTCTCTTCTTTCTTTTATCCTTCATGTCACATCTCTAGCCCAATCTTCACTTTTCAACTTTTCACAGACATCCACAGGTCATCTTTCACCAATAATTCTGAAAGAGCCTTCCCGAGAAACCATTTGTATCCAGCCTGTTCTTGGGATCTGCATCAGGAAATGTGCACATGACTTCTGGTAACACAAAACCATGTTCCACCGAAACCTCAACTTTGCTGGTGCTTCTTTTCAGATCAGTAAACTTCTGCTTTAGTACATGCTCCGATTTGTCAATTTAGAGTACCCAAGCAATGCTCTCTGACACGCTATTTTAGGATGTTGCAGTTAAGACCGTATTTCAAACAACTGTTTATTATGCAAAGAACTTTGTACAGACTATAACACTGCACATTGCACCCAAACCAATTCACACAACTGGCTCAAGGCAGCAGAAGCACGTTAAATACTGGCTGTTGTGTTCTAGGATGTGATCCACAAGACTGGTCTAGCTAGAATCTACAATTTTTCACAGGTATTTTTGCTTGCTAAGCATATCGAAGATACAGTGATCTTTCATCCTCACCTTGCATTTTCTCCAATTTTGGCATATACAAGTTGAAAAGAGAGTAGATGCGCTCAGTTTCTCTATCTCCATCTATATCCAGTTGTATATTTGCTGGCAGCCCTCTGTAAGGCATCAGGAAGACAGGGAGAAGTTATATGCTAAACAGTATATTACAGCACAAAAAGCTCTTAACAAGGATGAAAGTAAAAGTGAGTACTCATGAAAGCCAACACATTGTATATAATGGATCTCAAAACTTCCCATTTTTCCCAAGAGAAAACATAGACAAGTTCAAACTTCTTTATGCCTAGATTTATCCAATGTACTTTTACTCTTACTTGAGAGAGGACTGTATCAGGATCCAGACATTTTGGTGAATTAGTCTGGACATTCTGGTGAATTAGTCTGCTTTAACCAGATGGAGGAGCCAAAGCACTGAACTCCCAACTCCCACTGTCCAGGTCTTACAGTCTGAGACTAACTACCACTACAGACTTGCTGCTTCTCTCATTTTAGATGAAAATAGTTTCTTATGAACCAGACAGGACCTCTTTATTTAACAGAGAGCATGAGTGGGCCCCTTAGAAAAAGATTAGTTTAGAATTAAATTTGGAAGCAGATGACTGTCTGTTTCAGGAATTTATAAACAGGACATTGAAGGGATTTCTGATTTTTTACTAATGACAGAACCAAAGTATCTTATCCCAGAGTCAGCTTCTATCAATGTCCTGAACTCTAAAAATGTTAACATTTTAACCAACATATGCAGATACTGTCAGTATCAGAAATAACAATAAAGATGGCCTTTGAAACTACCACAACCCCTGCGCAGCTGCCAGATCTTCTTGGTGACCTGCAAGTCCCACTGCAGAGATGCAGACAGCCCTGAGCAATACCTAAACCAAGGGCAAGCTACCCATCCTTACCCTGTGCAGGGTGTGCAGCCAGGAGTATTATCTGCAGTGGCTTTACAGCAAAGCCAGTGGCCATTAAGATAGGCAGAGGGGTGATAGACTGTGAGGCGCTTCTTGTTGCACTGGCTAACTTTGGTGAGGATGTCAATCCAGTCCTTGGCCTCCACACAGTTATTTGCTTGGATATACAGGACTCTTCTTTCAGGCTGGATCACCTGGAACATCTACACATAAGGAAATAAGCCACAGATTAAACCCCCAGAATCAGGCGGTGAACCTAAGGCCGGGACGAAACTGTTAATTTATTGAAGGAAAACCACAGCATACTAAAATAATGCACCAATAAATACATTTCAACACAAAATCAAGCAGCAAATGAGCCCTGAAAACAAGACCTTTCACCTGGTACAAGGAGTAAGAAAATGCTCCTGTAGGAGATGATTTACAAACAGCTAACACCAACTTGCTGGTTGGGCCTCAACACGATGCAATTTTAGCCTCAGGGATGCAGTTTTAGTAATGTTGCAGCTCCAAGTTTTGGAAGGCTGACAGAGGGATCCAACACTGAAAAGAAATCCTAGTCAGCAGGGGGCAGAAAAGAGAAAAGCAAGATTTTGGATCCACCTCAATGAAAGCTTTGCATTTATATTGCCGTATCTCTAGTCTTTTTCACACCAATTTCAGCATGATTCTTTCCTTTTAACAACTTCCATGCTTCTGCACCCAACTATAGCTGCAATTAGCAAATCACAGCAATACAGTTTCTCTTTAATTGCCATAGGGTAGTCCAAATAATCACAGATTAATTCTGCATTATAGCTTGGGCACTGAAAATAATAACTAGAGCTTTCCTGCCTGTTCCAAACAGCTTGCAACCTGAAGTGGCACAATGACATTTATTTTCCTCCTCTTGAAGAAGCAAGTTGCCAATGCACAGCCTTATTGCTTGATTATACTGATCATGCACTGCAGATAACTAAGCTCAAGTTAGTGATCTTAGCTGCCAATTTTGGAAAGGCAAATGCCAACCATTTCCATTTCCTCTAACTTCTGCAAATCTTTATTTTTAATGGCTTTCCTCTCTCAGGTGCCCCTAAATTATCTTTCCCCCCTCTACTTCTTCATTTGATTATTCAAATGAATTACACCGCCAATATCATGTGTATCAACCCCAGAGGGTTGTGATTGGGGCACAGAATCCAGCTGGAAGTCTGTAACAAGTGGTGTTCCCCAGGGGTCAGTGGTGGGTCCAGTCCTCTTCAATAAATTCATCAATGACCTAGATGAAGGGATGTAATGTACCCTCAGCAAGCTTGCTGATGACACAAAACTAGGAGGGGTAGCTGACACCCCAGAAGGCTGTGCCGCCATCCAGCGACACATGGACAGGCTGGAGAGATGGGCCGAGAGAAACCTAATGAAATCTAACAAGGGCAAGTGCAGGGTGCTCCACCTGGGGAGAAATAACCCCAAGAACCAGTACAGGTTGGGGGCTGACCTGCTGGAGAGCAGCTCTGAGGAGAAAGACCTGGGAGTTCTTGTGGACAACAGGATGACCATGAGACAGCAATGTGCCCTTGTGGCCAAGAAGGCCAATGGCATCCTGGGGTGTATCAAGAAGTGTGGCCAGCAGGTCAGGGGAGGTCATCCTGCCCCTCTGCCCTGGTAAGGCCCCATCTGGAGTACTGTGTCCAGCTCTGGGCTCCCCAGTTCAAAAAGGGCAGAAAACTGCTGGAGAGAGTACAGCAAAGGGCCACAAAGATGATTAAGGGCCTGGAGCATCTCTCCTACAAGGAGAGGCTGAGGGACTTCGGTCTTTTTAGTCTTGAGAAGAGAAGACTTAGAGGGGATCTGATCAATGCAGGTTGCCCAGAGAGGTGGTGGAATCTCCTTCTCTGGAGACATTCAAAACCCACCTAGACTAGCTTGTATCAGGAATAGCGTGGCCAGCAGGAGTAGG
>BJBW01017438.1:0-13780 GCA_004320125.1 Scolopax mira
AGTAAAAAAAAGGCCATCTGTGGGCTAACGAAAAGATACTTAGGCAACAAAGTTAAGGAGCACTTTAAAAGTTAAGGAGTTGGTGTGTGGGTGTTTGAATGCTGCTATTTGCTGTTTTTTAAAGGACTTCTAGCCCTCCCATGGGGTTACTGCAGCAGGAATTCATACCTGTGCTACAGCCCAGCATACAGACTGCTGACAGGTACCAAGTGGAAAAACCCTGCTCATAGTGTGCTGTGTTTTGTCAACATGTTTTACTGCCCATGGTTTTCAGCAATTTGTTACTCAATATTTTTATTTTTTTTTTTTCCTCTCCATTTGTGCCTACATTGCCTGGCAAACCATGTTGTTCTATTATAACATTTCTTTTTCTTTTTCCCATAAGTTGCCAGTATCTGTGTCCTTTCGATTTAATAATCACTGTTGAATTTAAACAAAAAAATGTAGAAATCCCCCCAAATGACACCGATATTCAATCATGTTTTAGGAAGAGTATAACCCTTTCTTTCCAAGATACTGGTTACTGGATCCCTGTGTAGCTACTTTTCTTCATTTAAGTTGTCCTGAATTTTTGTTTTCTGTTTTCCAGCTGTTACATGACACACATCTTCAGAAGTGCTGCTGACTTGCTCAGTAGCTGTTGTATATCCTCCTTGTGTTGTAACTGACCATAGCACTCTAGCTGTAGGTTCTATATTCTCCTTTAGGTTCTATATTCTCCTTTAGGTTCTATATTCTCCTTTAGGTTCTATATTCCCCTTTAGGTTCTATATTCTCCTTTAGGTTGTAACTGACCGTAGCACTCGACTGCCAGCAATATTTAAGACAGTAAAGGTTGAAAACAGGGCTTATCCCACAACCTCTGATTAAGCTGGAGTATTTTCAGTGCAGATTTCCTCATCAAGGAATGACCCAGCACTCTCCAGTCCCTTCTTTGCCTTTTCCACCTTTTTACAGAGGTCTCTGCTTTTTTTTTTTTTGGTGAAGAAGTCTCTTCTCAAATGCTGGACTTGCCAATAAGTGAAGCTGGGGTGGTGGTGTTGGGGTGAGGGTAATTCCCAGGCTTTTCCCTTTTTTATTTCCAGCATCCCTGGATTGGCATAGATAGCCTCACCCTTTATTTTTTATTTTCTTTCTGTGTGCTTGCTCGCTTTGGTCCAGCTCTTACCTTTTCACCCATGACTCAGGACTCATCTCAATGTTACCATTATGCTTTTCTCTCTAATTTAATTTACGATGCTCCTTTAGGTAGTGCCAGGGCTCTCATTTCAGGGCCTATCTTTTTGCTTCCCTTCCCAAGTAGGGCTTGCAAGTAAACGTTACAAAATCTTGTGGTCTTTATCTTGCTCACTAGCTGAACCCTTGTTCTGTTTGAAAACAAATCCTGAGCTTCTGCTCAGATTCATGTGACCCCTGCCTGGTGTCCAGCATCTCCACAAGAGCTGCCTTCTCCTGACACATGCTCACAGCCTGGCTTCATTTGGGCTTTGTGTCGACCTCTGAAATGTTCATTAGTCAAAAGAGTTATCAAGATTATTATATAGCTACTTTCTGACTGGCACGAGATGCCCCTCTGTTCCTTATGGTGGCAGCCATCTGTCCCCTTCCTCCGGGCAAAGCAGGTTCATCTTTTCATTCTTCTTTCAACACCAACTGCTTCTAGAAGTGATTACAAGGAGGAGGTGGCTTGGGCAGCAAAGGTAGAGAGAAAAAACCCTCCTATCCCCAAAAAAGGAGAACTCCACATGCTGGGTTAAGGGGATGGATCTTCCCATTAGCCATTTCCAGTCAGTCATACCCAAAGCAGTGAGAGCACAGGCTTTTCTGGAACTTCTAACTGCTGAAAGAATTGTACTAAACACATGATTTTTCAAAAACAGCATAGCAAGGACTATTTGGGTCTCCTTTTCAATTCTTGTAGTGCACCAAATAACTGTTATTTGATGATTTTTTTATTTTTTTTTTTCCCTGTCTCTCTTTCCTTCATGACTTAAGGCATCACACAGTTACCCGGGGCATAACTAAAGGAGTGAAGGAAGATTTCCGCCTGGCCATGGAGCGCCAGGTCTCACGCTGTGGGGAGAATCTGATGGTGGTTTTACACAGGTTCTGCATTAATGAGAAAATATTGCTGCTCCAGACACTCGCTTGAATGGATTGGGTGGGGACACGGTGTCTCTTCTGGAGAGAGAGGAGAAGGCTCTTCATTGTACCAGCGAAAAACCACTTGTTGAGCAAGTTCAGAGTAAGCAAACACGCCTCGGTGTTTGGTCACCGCTTGGCTTTCTTATGTGGGTACATCAAACTTTATAAATAAACCTTTGTTTAAGAAGTCTTTTGTGATGTCTTGTTTGTTTTGGATTTTTTTCTGTAATATTAGACTAAGGTGTGTGTGTCTTAGTTCTTTCCGTCTTTATACAAACACAGAGAACACAGCAGGGTAGTTTCAGGCTTTTTATTAGTGCTAGTTTGGAAATCACAACACGAGTGGATTTCCTGAGTTTTCCAGAGCTGTTAATTGGTCTGTTACCTCTTCCCTTATGGCTGAATTCTACCTGTATTGCTGGTTTTCAGATTGGGGGGTCCTTACGTAGATTCATTTATGAAGAGGATTGCTTTGATTGAACTTTGTTGATTATACAAACTCACTAGGAACTGGCTTTTCTGCACTTTTGAAGTGCAGCACGTGAAACCTGGACCTCATCCCCGCTCCAGCCACGTGACACGAAGGCCCAGAACGTGCACGGAGGGGCAATAAGCCAACAGAAGACATCTTTGGAAGGCTTCAGGAGGATCCTACACCCTAAGGTTTTGATCCAAGACCCAACTGGAAGAACACGACGAAAAATGGTGAGTTGAATCATCCACTTCTCACAGCGCGGAGAGTGCCCTTGAGTCACTGGGCAGGGCTGAGGGTGCTCCCCCATTCAAAAAGAAGGGCAAGTGAAATGTGGGCCAGTAGCCAGTGTGACACAGGGTGCCATGGGGACATACAAAGCCCAGCCCACCTGAGTTAGGGGGTGCCTTGTCACATGCAACAACCATTACCACGGTTGGTCCCATTCTCCTAACCCCTTGCACCTCCCTTTTGTAAGCACCATCTTTGACTGCCCAACTCTTGCAATATGTGCAGTTTCTCTAGAGGAAGGAGGGAGATCAGTAAAATATTTATAAAATAGAGAAAGCAGAAAGAGAACAAACTGCAGCAGACTAGTAAGTTTTTGCTAAATAGGAAAATAATGTCCCTTAAGTCACATAAAAGTCTCGATGACAGCTTGCACCACGCTGTAAACTTGAACCAACATCCCTTTTTAGTAATCCAGCCTAGCACAAGTGGCTGGATTTCAGGCTAATCCACTTTATGCACTTGCCCCATCACAATTTAGGCCTGCTACACCTCGGCCATCCCATCAGATTTTCCAGAATATCCTTCTCCTGTAAAGTAAATATGAAATTACGACCCAAAGAGTTGTGGCAGTGAGGTTTTGAGTCAGATGCTCTGCGTGGGATTGACTGTCTTGCATCTTCCACTTAAAAGGGAAATAATTTTCAAACACTTCATGTCCGATGTAGACCAGGATTGAGTTCATTCCTGAAAGTAAGCAGAGATCACACCATCTGAGAGAGCAGGTAGGAGCTTGCTTAGGAAACAGGGTGGCACCAAGAACAAGTGTTAATCACACCACCTGGCATTACTTGCCCCAAAAATACTACACACGTGTGATTTCACATACAGTCTGAAGGGTTCTCTTCCCCCCAAAACGAAAGGTGCCAACCTGTTTGGTCAGATCTCTTTGCCTTTACAAACACACACTGAGTGCCCTTCAGAGCTCTGGGATTTTTGGTAGGAGATCTGGTACCCTGCTGTCACCCTACCCATCTTCCTGAAAGGTTCCCTCTGCTGTGGGTTTGCATTCTGTACTCAGATATCTGCTGAGAGCCCCGGCCTGGTTAAAAAACCCCAGTGGGATGCTTTGGGAGAATCACAAAGTGATCTCAAAACTTAATCTCAAAACACAGAAGCTACGCAGCTGCCCAGGGGGATTTTGTCCTCTGCATCTTCAGCAGTGGTATCGCTCTGCTCACAGGCCTTTGAGTTTCCCATGAGGTTGCTCAAGTCTCAGTAGTCCTTTCCAAAACTAACTGTGGTATTTTGTTTGGTACTAGGCAGCTGTTCCCTGGGACCTTAACTTGGTCGTTGGGCAATAGCAGTGTCCAGCCCTCATTTAAAGACCTGACAGTCCCCCTCTCCTAATTATCTGGTCTCGAATGTCCCAGTTGTATGCAGAGATTCAGCTCAACTTAATCATCCCAGCACCCTTCAGGTTACCTCATTCTAATTTCCAACTCTTTTAAAGGCAAGGGAAGCACAGAAAACATAAAAGGATAGCAGCAGTGCAGAAAAAAATTGGAAAGACTACGTTTCCTGCTGTGATTTTACTGACCTGGATAGAAAAATGGAGCACCCGACCACAGCCTCTTGACATCCACAAGGTAATAGATCAGCAGGAAGAGGATGAAGGCAAAGCAGCTGGTGGTTGTCACATATGATATTGACCTACACGTGTTTTCAGTAGAAAGATTATTTAGAGAACAGGTCTCAGATATAAGAAAGGTAAAATCATTTTCCAAGGTAAAACAGTACTTCAAAAAAAAAAAAAATCATCCTAAAAGTTGTATCTTTTTGCTTACCATAAGTTCTTGTTGATAGGAATAAACCCTTCTTCTTTAGAACATTTTGTCAAGATAGCAGAAATAATGCCCTGAAACAGAAAGTTGCTGAAGTTTATTATATAACCACTGCAACTTGCTTCAGAAATACTAAGTTTTAGAAATACTGTGTTGCATAAAAATCAGTTAAAGAGCTACATGACTCTCTGCCTTACCAGTACTGTGCTCCATATGAGGAACCGACTCATAATTTGTTTGTGCTGGTCTTTGTAGAACAAGATAATTTTTCCTGCCTAATATAAAAAAAAAATAATACAAAAAATGAATTAATGTTCATAAATGTGACTACATTTCAAGAGCCAGATATGTTTGCCACCGGCTACCTGTGCTAATGAGTAGGATTTATAACAACTAAGTGGCTGAAAAGCTCAGAATGGGAACTCTTTGTAAAGAATAGATGCAGGTGGAGAAAATATCCACTTGGCAACAGAAGTGCACCTTTTCTACTGCATCAACACTGAGGAAGGGGACAAGCAGCTTGATTAGGCTGACACAATGTGACTCAAGCTCCATCTCCCTCAGCAAGGGCTGAATAATGAAGGAATAACATCACGTTGACCCCCCCAACCAGCCCCAACAACTTCTCCACAGCCCCACATCCCACCTTGTCCTGCTGGGAGCACACCCTCCTTTCCAGTTCTGCTAAAAAATGTGTCCTGATTGTCACACTTCTGTTCTGAGCTCTCCCCTGACAAGGTCCCCCATCAATTTTTACCCAGTGCTACATGAGGTAACGTTCCTTCTGCTGGTTTAGATTCCACTTCTCTGACAAAGCTCAGGCAAAGTCAGTCTGAGAGCATTGCTCCGGAAAAGGTTTTGTTAGGACCCATCTCAGCCTTAAAGAAACTGAGTTCCCTCCCCACTTCCAAGATTCCTTCAAATCTTCCCATAATATAGAATCCCATGGGGTTGGAAAGGACCTCTGGAGATCATCTAGTCCAACCCCCTGCCAAAGCAGGGCCACCCAGAGCAGGTTGCACAGGAACGTGTCCAGGTGGGTTTGGAATGTCTCCAGAGAAGGAGACTCCACCACCTCCCTGGGCAGCCTCTGCCAGGGCTCTGCCACCTCAAAGTGAAGAAGTTTCTCCTCGTGTTTAGGTGGAACTTCTTCTATTCAAGTTTGTGCCCATTTCCTCTTGTCCTGTCCCTGGGCATCACTGAAAAAAGACCAGCCCCATTCTCCTGACACCCTCCCTTGAAGTATTTCTAAGGGATCAGATCCTCCCTTTAGTCTTTTCCAGACTAAAAAGCCCCAAGTCCCTCAGCCTCTCCTCATGAGGGAGATGCTCCAGGCCCCTCATCATTTGTAGCCCTCTGCTGGACCCTCTCCAGCAGTTCCCTGTCCTTAAATCAATATAAGGCAGCCAGAAAGAAAAGAGGTACCTGCAGTCCCAGAAATGCCATAAAAATGGTATTTATGGTTCCCAGGATGCCTTCGGGATCATACGGCACGGTCGTTTGGTAAATTACCTTGGAGAGAAAACCAGTTGTTAGAGGGCACCTGAGCAACCAGTCTCCTTCCTCTTCCTTTCCCTTGCAGGTACCATTCCTGAGCCCCTCCTGACACCCCCCTTCAGAGCCAGCAAACCAAAAACCTACGTACGCTGGAGGAGGGATGCTGATATATATGGTTCTCTCCAAGGAGCAAACGATCGATGTATCCAGCTGCTCCTCCAGTGCAGTTGGGATAGTTCCCAAAGTCTCCGATGCCCCCAGGCCCAAGATAGCCCCTAGGAGAGAAGCCAAGAGGTTATGGGCCACGGCCAAAGAGAAGCACCCCATTTTGATCCCTCAATGCCACGAGGGGACAGGCAGTATGAGGAGCCACCCAGCCAGCTGCTCCACCTCCTCTGCTGGTGCTGGCCCTTCAAAGGGGCAAAGAGAGAGAGACAGGGATCACGATGATCATACCCAGACCTCAGGGAGATTTTAATCATCTTCCTTAGATAGAAAGGAACAAGGATATCACTTTTATAGCACCTGGTACTTTAGTACCAAAGGAAAGGATGGTTTTTTTTTACATGATGGATGCTTCCCTTAACCCCGCCTAAAAGCTTTCCTCTTCCTTCTTTCCCTACGGGTAATAAAATGTTATTTTCTCCTCAGCAGAAGAAAAACAATCTGATGCCTCATGAAAAGTAGTCTGAATGCGGTGTCTTACCTGGGACAACCTGGCACTGGTAAGAGAAAGGTCAAGCAGAGCCAAATCACTTCTAATGTCAGGATGAAAACCCACTGTGGCCAGTAGGGGAGAATATCCTGCAGAGCTGGACACGGTGTCTCCTGCAGGAGATGGAGGGAGGGGGGACATGAGCTGGCAAGTAAAAACCATGCCCTTGGGGCCATCCTGTGCTTCCTGGCAGGCAGCTCCCCAAATAACAAGAGGGAGCTGTTGTCTTTACAAAACTGGGTTCTACCAATAGACCTTTCATCTTCACAAACCATTCCCAGATACTCGGTTGCTTGAGGGAGGGGGAGAAACAAACCAACACAAAAGCCCACAATGTTTTTTAGCTTGGAAACATCCAAAGGAATTTTGATTCGTGAGTAGAACAAAAGCCTTTTGGGAAAACAGGCTTCGGAAAGGCCAAAAAGCAGTATTACTTTCCCCCTGCTGTGAAAAAAACAGCAGCAAAAAATTAACTGCCAAAATGAACTGGACAAAACACTGGCACTGGGCTGCAGGACTTGGCAGAGCGATGCCTGTCCCTGGAGTCCCTTGGTGGTGGAAAGTCATCAAAAGTGCCTGGGAATGCCTGCTTCTGAGCACCATCTGAAGGCACTGGTGGAATCCTCAAGTAAGCAAAGCTTGGTGTGATGATAAGTTGCAGACCAGGACACCCGAAGGGTGCGTGTTCCCCAAAATGTCTGCCAGGTCACACTGTGCCACACATCAGGTGAGATGCTACAGCATTTTATCATCGTTCCTCACGTGTTCTTTGTGGTCAAACAAGAGCAAAAGCTGCCCAACCCTACTCCAGTATCCCTTGTCCTCTCCCCACGGAACTCACCAAGATCCCACTCTCAGCCCCGGATCTTGTGAAGAGGAGTTCAAGAGCAGCAACCACCAGGTATGTGAACCCCAGCCTCTGCAGCACCCCAGGAATACGCAGATTATCCCAGGACACTGGAAAACACACAAGCAAGGTGGAAAAGGAGCAGATGTGGGCTTTTTCCTAAACACAAAACCTTCTCCAGGGAGAGCTGAGACCCGCTGCACCTGTAGGTACAAGGGACACCTCCAGGCTGCCACCCCACTTTCTGTTAATCATAAAGCCACCACTAAAATGACAAACAGGGGTCAAACTGACCAGGAATCTACAGGATCTCATCAAACTGCCCCCGTGCAACTGGACACCAGAGCAAGGCTGACACTTGTCAACCACCCACCCAAGGAGGCAGCAACGACGGTTGCAGGAAGAGAGGAAAAGAGCAGGTTCCACTCACATGGTCCAAGGCAGTAATTGGGATTCACAACTACAATTCCCAGCAGGATTAGGAGAAAACTCCTCCAGAGGATCTTCCCGAGCACCTTCCGCTTGGAGCTTCCCCACTTGAGCATGGAGCTCAGTGACAGCGATATCGACGTCCCCATGATGAAGACAAACCTGGAGAACGGAATTAGAGCTGGCATTTTCATTAGCATCCCGAGGGCAGTACAACACAAGCTGCAGAACTGGGATTCAACTTCATCATTATCTCTGATACTCCATCATTATCTCATGGAGACTCTGCATCACTCCAGCTTTGAATCTTGCCAGACTGACCACCCTCAACACAGCAGTGTGGGAAGGAGCTCCTCAGGGGGACACTGCCTCCCCTGGTGGGTAACCCTGGGCATCCCACGGACAGAGCTGGGGCAGCCAGAAGCACTTGGCTCTTCTTCTGGTTCATAAGGACCACGCTGTTACCCATCGAGCATTTGACATTTCCACGTGAAGGCAAGGTGCCCACAACGCTCTCCTTGCAACCCTTAACATGAAGGAGGACTTGAGACAAGAACTATTCTTCAGGAAGACTTACCATGGAAACACCAGATCTGCAACTGTTAATCCTACAGAGAAATAGGAAAGAACACATTATTTTACCTTGAATGCGTGATGCTCCAAAATCTAAAACACATCATAAACAATACTTAGAAAGAGCTAATCATATGGCTTCCCTGCTTTTACCATTCTTCAAAAATAAAGTCAGAACTGATTGCTCTGTCTTGGAAAAGATTTCAGGGGTGGGATCCTTGCTGTTCTCCACTAGGGCAGCACGATGCCCAACCCCTTTCCCATCAGTTTGCCAATCATGGCATCTTTTCTACAGCATCAAGCACCATCAGCTTGACTGTGGTCATTAAACGACACAGAGAAGGTAATGATAGGAACCTGCACTGAAAATCATGGATCGTTGGAGTTGGAAGGGACCTTCTAGAGACCATCCAGTCCAACTCCCCTGCCAAAGCAGGGTTGCCCAGAGCACATCACTCAGGAGCATCCAGGTGGGGCTTGGAGATTTCCAGAGAAGGGGACTCCACACCCTCCCTGGGCAGCCTCTGCCAGGGCTCTGCCACCTTCACCCCAAAGAAGTTCTTCCTCAGACTGGAGTGGAACTTCCCATGTTCCAGCTTGTGCCCGTTGCCCCTTGTCCTATCACTGGGAAGCACTGAAAAGAGTCTGTCTCCATCCTCCTTCAACCCACCCTTGAGATACTTGTCAGCATGAATAAGGTCTCCCCTCAGCCTTCTCTTCTCCAGGCTAAAGAGTCCCAGCTCTCTCAGCCTTTCCTCCTCAGGGAGATGCTCCAATCCCTCCATCATCTCTGTTGCCCTACACTGGACTCTCCAGCAGTTCCCCGGATGGACATTAATTAGCCAGCAAACAGCGAAAGTTCTTTCACCTGCAGGAGAGAAGGAGAAACCAAACTCACCTTTTTCACAGCTCCTTCACCAACACGCTTGAGTTTCCTGACCTCGCTGCTTATGGCTTGGCAGGAGAGCCATGGGGAGCAATTCTTGGCCGGTCCCCACTTGAAGTACCCCATCGGGCAGAGGCCGGGCTCCGATTCGGTGCCTCCCCGAGAGCTGTAGAACTTGTTGAGGGACAGGTAGAGAAGGGCGTTAAGGAGCAGGACGGCCACAAGCACCAAGGCCAAGGAGAGGGAGGACACCTCCCTGGGAGCGAACCCCCTCCTCACCGAGTGCGGCTTCTTTTCCATGGCCGCTGCATCCTGCCCTGGCGGAGCCAGGCTAAGCAGGACCCTCGTCCCCGGGCCTTTTTCCCCCCAGGCCCACACAAGTTGCCTCACGGCCTACGGGAATAGCCACGCGTGTCCGCCACCCCCGTTAAAACCGGCTCGCCTCCCCTGCCCGTCCTCCCGCTTCCCGAGCAGGAGGGGCCTGGGCCTGACCCCGGAAAAACCCGGCAACCTCTGAGGAGAGAGGGGAAGGAGGGACGGCGCCGCCCCGGGGCGGAGCGCAGCGACATGGCGGCGGCGGCAGCGGGGCTGGCTGCGGTGGTGGCGGCGGCGTTGGGTGCCCTGTCGATGGCGCCCGGCCTCACGCAGCCCCACGGGAAGGGCTGGCCGGAGGGGAGCGGGCCCGGGCCCCGCGGCGGGGAGGCGGCGGAGCGGCGGGCCCCGGGGAGGATGGACCAGGCCCTGCTGCTCGTCCGCAACGAGGTGCCCGCCCAGGGCCTCCGTCTCGCCGCCCTCTCTGGCGCCTGCCACCAGGTGAGCGGAGGGGTGGGTGGTGTCCCGGTGTCAGAAGCTGTGGCTGCCCCATCCCTGGAGGGGTTCAAGGCCAGGCTGGATGGGGCTTGGAGCAACCTGGTCTGGTGGGAGGTGTCCCTGCCCAGGGCAGGGCGGTTGGAACTTGGTGATCTCTAAGGTCCCTTCCAACCCAAACCATTCTGATTCGAAGTTGGGTGGGAGTGTGGACCTGCTGGAGGGTAGAAAGGTTCTGCAGAGGGGCCTGGACAGGCTGGATGGATGGGCTGAGACCAATGGGATGAGGTTCAACAAGGCTGAGTGCCGGGTCCTGCCCTTGGGTCCCACCAAGCCCCTGCAGCGCTACAGGCTGGGGGCAGAGTGGCTGGAGCTGCCTGGCAGAAAAGGAGCTGGGGGTGTTGGTGGACTGTGGGCTGAACAGGAGCCAGCAGTGTGCCCAGGTGGCCAAGAAGGCCACCAGCATCCTGGCCTGGGTCAGGAACAGCGTGGGGAGTAGGACTTGGGAGGTGATGGGCACTGGTGAGGGTCCACCTCGAGGGCTGTGTCCAATTTTGGGCCCCTTCCCACAAAAAAGACTTTGAGGTGCTGGAGCGGGTCCAGAGAAGGGCAACGGAGCTGGTGAGGGGTTTGGAGCACAAGCCTTGTGAGGAGAGGCTGAGGGAGCTGGGGGTGTTCAGCCTGGACAAAAGGAGGCTGAGGGGAGACCTTCTCGGTCTCTACAACTCCCTGAAAGGAGGTTGTAGCCAGGGGGGGTCGGTCTCTTCTCCCAAGGAACAGGCGATGGGACAAGAGGAAATGGCCTCAAGTTGGGCCAGGGGAGGTTCAGGTTGGATGTTAGGAAAAATTTTGGCATGGAAAGGGCTATGAAGCCTTGGGGAAGGGGTTGAGGCCCCATCCCTGGAGATGATCACAAGACGGGCTGGGAGACAAGGTTTAGTGATGGGTTTTATTGTCAGAGTTGGGTTGAACTAGATGATCTAGAAGGTCCCTTCCAACCTAGATGATTCTATGATCCTATCTTTGCAAAGCAGGACACCCCCAGACACACACACTCTCCTTTGGCACTGATGAGTTCTGTCCTCTTCTTCCACAGTGCTTGTATCAGTTCCTGGCCTTCATCCCACCGAGCAACGGGAGCCTGAAGAATCCAGGCATGGTGGCAGTGATGGTTGACACCCAGCATCCGCTCACCCTGCTGCTCAACAGCTCTGTGGGTGACAGAGAGCTCTGCAAGTAAGTGGCCCGACCTCAGGGGACACCTGGAGACCTCCATCCTGCCTGGTTTCTCTTGCGGAGGGTCTGTAGTTGAAGAAGACAGGTGACCCAGGAGGCAGGGAACGTGTGGTGAAGTCTCGGTTGTCCTCGGGGAGGGTGATGTTTGGCACAGGCAGAGCCAGGCGGTTCTTTCCTACATCCTGCTGTTAGATGAAACCCAAATTTTCATCTCGCCTCTCCCACAAGCTTTCAGGTTTACATAAGTCCCCCCCCCAAAATGCTGTGGTGGTACCCGCGTGTGGCGGTGACGCCTCAGCGAGTTTCATCTCCTTTATCCTTTGCAGGATTCGGTATCATTTCGGAGAGTTTGGCAATTATTCCCTTGTGGTAAAGACCTTAAGCACAAGCACCAAAACTCTTTCTTGTGACCTAGTCATCAATGAAGGCCCTATCAACAGCTACCTCCGTATGTAATGCTCTGTTTTCCCCTTCCATTCCACAACTTGCATGTCCCCCACTAAAAAACAACTTCCCAAAAAGCCCGGGCAGCTGCTCGTGCTGTGCCGAAGATGTGTCCTGGCCTTCCTCTTCCTCTCTCAACGCCTTACCTCCTGATGTTTTTTAGGGGTGTGTCGGGTCTTGAGGCCTTGGCCAGGATCAGCCCTCTTCAAATCATACACTCTGTGTCCACAACCCTTTTGCAGCAGGGATTAGCCCCAAAAAATCAGTGTCTGGAGGGGGACACTTACGTAGTTAGTTCCTGTTTCCCTGCGTGTTTCTTTAAATATGCAAAAGCTTCCCTCTCTCTTGCTTCTCTCACCCAATGGGAAGCAACTCGTACAGCGTTTCTATTTTTGCTGCACTTTTCATTTTAAACCTCACGTCTTGCTTTTTTTTGTTCATCTCTGTTTCCAGGGCTTTCTCCTACATCTCCTCCATCCTTTCCTTTTCCATTAGGTTATTCTTCAGTCCTTCCAGTTTTCCAGCTGTTAAGGAAAATTCTCCATGCTTGCAGACTCTATTCCCGTTTCCCCTGTCTTCTTCATGTGGAGGCTGTTTCTGAGGCTCTTAATTTCTTCTTCAAAATGGACTCTCTTCTCACCATTGCCCTGTCACGCAGTTCAGTTTCATTTTGCTTTTCTTTTACGCCGAGCTGTGCGCTCTCTGAGCTGCACTTTGAACCCATCCTGCTTTAGGTTTGGGTTGATTTGTTGGTGTTTTGGGTTTTTTTTCCCCTCCGGGACTCAGGCTGGGGATATGTTTTGCATGGAGAAGGTGGTGTGAAGAATGATGGGTTGGGCTTTTTGTCATGTCTGTGTCATGCCTGGCCAAGCCCAGGCTGCTAAGGGGTTTTGTTGTATCTTTTATAAAGTTGTGTTTTTCTCTCTTTTCCTGTAGCTATTCTCTTTGCTTTCCTGGTTTACACGGGGATCCTTGCTATCCTGATTGCTGGGCACCTTTTAATGAAGTAAGTGAGCAGAATTGTGATACCTCCTCACTCGTGAGGTGGGGCTGTGTTTAAAAACATGGTGTCCCTGTCCCCCTGTCAAAGTCCCACTGTCCCTCTGGTTGCAAATCAGATCCTGGTCCCAGGTTGCCGTGCGCAAGTGAAGCTCTGATACCTGTCCATGTCCACAGGCCACGTGCTGGGTCACAACTTTTCAGTCCCACCAGGCTTCAGGCTGGGGGCAGAGTGGCTGGAGCTGCCTGGCAGAAAAGGAGCTGGGGGTGTTGGTGGACTGTGGGCTGAACAGGAGCCAGCAGTGTGCCCAGGTGGCCAAAAAGGCCACCAGCATCCTGGCCCGTGTCAGGACCAGCGTGGCCAGCAGGAACAGGGAAGTGATGGTGCCTCTGTCCTGGGCACTGGTGAGGCCTCACCTCAAGGGCTGGGTTCAGTTCTAGGCCCCTCACTACAAGAAGGACATCATTGAGGGGCTGGAGCGTGTCCAGAGGAGAGCCACCAAGCTGGGGAGGGGTCTGGAGAACAAGTCCTATGAGGAGAGGCTGAGGGAACTGGGCATGTTGAGTTTGGAGAAGAGGAGGCTGAGGGGAGACCTCATTGTCCTCTCCAACTCCCTGAAAGGAGGGTGGAGAGAGGTGGGGGTTGGCCTCTTCTCCC
>BJBW01017440.1:0-18479 GCA_004320125.1 Scolopax mira
TTACGAGTGTGATGACACTGACGTGCTCCACGCAGAGTGTGCGTTACAATCGAGTGTGCACTGGCTTCAAGAGACTAAGACTGTAAACCTAATGCCAGGTGGGACTAGGGCTGAGCTGGCTGGAAGGGAGAGGAGAGGAAATATGGGGAAAGTCCCAAAAATACTGCAGCGGGCTGTGGAAAGTGCAGGTTAACACCAGGGCAGCCGGTCCTGTTACGTGCACTGTACAAACGTCAGGGCAGCGAGGCACAGAGAGCCAAGCCAATGGGGTTGGTGTGGTTTTTGGGTGGGGTTTTTTTGCATGCAGAAACTCTGATTAATCACTTTGAAGACAGACTTTAAGTGCGTTCATGCTGAAGCAATGGGTAAGAACCAGTCCCTTTCCCAGCACGACTCTGAGATTGTCCCAGGATGGCAGTGATAACTGCGACCCCGGCCACGTGCGAGGAGCCCGGGCAGGTCAGAGAATTTACTACAGCTTTAGAAAAAGATGAAACCAGCAGCTCTGTTTAGAAAACAAAACGCTGCATTGAGGCCATACCAGTCTTACTTCATTAACATCACCGGTTGTGTGGCAAAGAAAACAATTAGCATCGTTCTTCCACATTCATTAAAACCAATAAGCTTCAGAGGCTACAGAAATAGAATTTCCACTTACAATTCATCGTGTGAAGCTGCAGTACTGGCAGTGCAGGATTAGGAGGAACACGGGCTGGAAATGAGGATATCACACTAAAAGGCATTGAAATTCAGTTTTCTGGCCGTAACCAAAAGTCCCATGACTCTATAGGTCACATGCAGAGATACAAACAAACCGCCTCCGTCCCCCAGAGGAGATTTAAAACCATTGAAGTGCTGGGTGCATGCTGGGTGGTAGCTTCTGGGGCAGGGTCAGCTTCTCTGTGTGTAAAGTGCTTGAAGAACGTAAGAGCTGCCAAAACGCTGGAAATTCAGCCTGACCTGACCCAAATGAGGACTGTAAAGGAGCCCCCCCGACCTTGCTGCACCTCTTCCTGGGCTGGCAGTGCAGGACAGACAGGTCTGGCCATCCCCGTCTCGCTGGCACCAACACACACACACACACACAGAGACACACACACAGACACACAGAGACACACACACACACAACACACACACAGAGGAGGCTCCGCTCCAAGCGCGACAGGGAACGGGCCGATGCTTCTCCAGCATCAGCCAAGCGAGACCTGGATGTGGCATCAAAAGAAGTTTCACAGAATTATCCAAAACCAATTTTTCAAGTAAAAATTCAGGCACGGAAGGAGAACCTGAATCCCGTTAGCAGAGGTAATGCCTCGAACCCACATCTTATTTATCCTGCTCGCTCCAGCAAAGCATCTTCCTGGTCCACACGTTCATCCCTGCGCTGCCAAGGCCTGACCTTCCCTCCAGCAGCTTCTGAGCTTGAGAACTGACCAGCTGGAGGCAAATCCTGCTGCTGGCAGCGCAGTGGGGCCTGGGCTCCAGACCTGGGCCCTCGTGCTCAGGCTCCTCACTATCCCTTGAATTCAGAGTTTGCTGGCGCAGCCATTCCCAGCATCTCCCACCGCTCCCACCCAGCAACAGCTGACTCAGGGCAGGAGGGGTATAGACTGAAACCAAAACCAACCACTGCCTTTAAGGTATATATTTATACAAAAAACTCAACACAATGGAACACAATAAACAAAGGCCTCAGCTTGGCTAATGAAATGGCTCAAGCGAAACCCAGCAATTTCTTTACAGAACTTCTGTTTTCAAGAGGTGGTGAGACGGAGGAAAAAAACCAAACCCTAATCCACCAGTATGCACCAGTATTACTCAACTCTGAGCATTAAGGTGCCCAGCTCCACACCACCGACCTGACCTGGGCTCAGAAGTCACTCATTTGGGCAGTGCAAGCCAGCCTGGCCTCCCTGCTTTCCAGCATTCTCCCTCCTATCCCCAGGGCTTTAAGACCAAAATCCAAGCTTCTCCTTCTCCCTTCCAGGCAAGCCCCACGCTGAGCATGGCCAGCAGAACGTTTGGCTCATCTCTTGCAACTGGGGATATGTTGGAGGGGAAGCAAATTCCAGGAGGGGAGAGGAAATGAGGAGCAGGTGGCAACTCCTGTCTGAGGTGTGTGTCCTGTCAGCTCCTTGCACCCAGGGCTTTTCCATCCTCCCTCCCTTTATGCTCCTGGGCTTAAAAGTCAGCCCTGGGCTGTGCAGAGCTCGGCCTTGTTTAAGAAGTCTTCACGTGAATTTTTAACATGTCTGTTGCATTCCTTTAATGCTTATTATTTGGACACCAGACAAAGCTAGGTACTGGAGGTGATGTCAGATTTTTTTCGCCCCAAAACAAGACTGAAGTCTATTTTTGGCTGCAGCAGCTCTCCTGGCTGTGGCTCCAGCAGGAGTTACAGCTGGTCCTGCCCTCTCTCAGTGTGACCAAACTCGCAGGACTTTCTCTCCCATCACAAACCCATCAGAAAACAGGCAGGGCAGGAACCTGCTCTACATCCCACCTACATCCTGATCTCAGCTACCTGCCCGTCACTCCAACGCTTCCCCTTTGGGCAACCTGCCCAAAGACCTCAAAGCCACTCGTGGGACACCCCTAAAGGCAAAATATGGCCTTTACCCTCAGCGCGACGCTCCAGCTGACAGGATGAGGAACAAACTCCTGTGGGAAATGGCCACCACAAGACTTTTCAGAGACTGGGCCAGGTGCTAGTGGAGTCAATGGGGATTTTTTTCCAAAGACATCAAGTCCTTAATAATAAAGCCACTCTTTTTTTTTTTTTTTTCCTTGGGAGACAGCAGCAGCAGCAGCTGTCAGGAGAAAGGATCGCTGCATCCATGACTGGGTATTTCGAAAGCCACACTTACAAGTAGCCTTTACAGGCCAGAAATAGCAGATCCAGGACAACTCATGCAAATCAAGATGGGAGGTTTCATCCTTATCTCTGCCTTATAGTAGTGAAAAGAGAGGGAACAAAGTCTGCTTTGTTTCTGCCCAGTTGCCAGCCTGGGAGACTCTTTCTCCAAACACTACACTGAGATTCACTACTTCAATGACAGAACAAGTGACAAGAAATTGTCTTTCTGTTTGGGAATAGGGTAGAAAACACGATATTTTTGAAGCTGAACAAAAGTTACCAAAGGAGTGTGAATGGATTTTGTTTAGGTTCATCCTTAATCAACAAGAAAATAGAATTTACAAATATAGAGTCAAGTTCTCTGCCAGTATAAATCAGTCTAACCGGAGTGCAGCCAATGCTGCATCACACCAAAAGAGGCACACAGACCAGGACATCTATCGAGTTGTTTGCATACTAAATTTTTCCATAAGGCATATTTTTAATACTGTAAAAATGCGCAGCTCTCTCCTTGAACGACACCACAAGCAAATTTCTGTGTCCTACACTTTGCCATAAAACAGACGGGAAACACGGATGGAAAACTGAAAGCTTTGCCTGATTATTCCGTTTTTCCAAACAGCAGTAATAACAGCCTGACGGATCACTCTGCTGAAGCTCGTGCATCTGAGAGTTTAGGGGACAAGTGACTGAGGCCCTTCTGGTGGCCCCTCCAGGCTCCAGCAGAGCTCCGGGGCAGAACCGCCTCCAGGTGTTACACAGAGACACCGCTCGCGGCAGCGCTGCTCGGAGCTGGCACAGGACATCTCTCACCCCGACTGCACAGCACCAGAGCTGCCAGGTCTGTCATCACTGCCAAGGAGCAGGAAGAGACAACCTTGCTCTCTTCCCCAAGCCCCTGCTGATAGGAAAGAAATCGCAAAAAGCGAAATCGCTTCTTTTCCAGAGCACTAGCAAGTCCCGCTTGACTTGCTCTGTAATTAATAAACCTTTTAATTCATCTTATAATGCATTTCCCCAGCCAGGATCAGAAAATATGGAGTATCACTGGTTTGGAAAAGCATCTAAAGAATAAATGGGGGGGGGAAGACATTAAGAGAAGGAGGTAAGAAGCAACTGAAAAGGGTATGAAGATCCTGAGAGCCAGGTGTTCAGACTAACATAACTTAAAATGGTTCAACTATATATCACTGCAAATAGAGGTCTGACCAAAAAATAATAATTATTTTTTTATATATATATATATATATATTGCTATGTCATTCATTTCAACTAAGAGGCTGGAGGTCCCGTGAGAGGGGGTCTGACAGGAAGCCCACCTCCTCCCACCTCACAGCAGATTAAGGCTTTTGCTTCCCCGCTTTGGAAGGGAAAGGCGCTGAAGCAAAGGGATCCACGCCGGGCAGCTCCGTAGTCCTGGAAGACAGAGGGGCAACAGAGACAGATCCTGCTATCGCCTGTCTGTTGGTCTGAGAAACCACTTTGTAAGCAGCTATGGGCTTGACTTCCAGACCCTGCCCATCTTCCGGGCTGTAGTGACGGGAATACTTTGCCAAGGCCTGCGGACGGAACGGCTGGTTAACGCCGGAGCCCAGCACCGCGTCCGGGGGCAGCGCGTGTCCTCCTTGGCTTCTCTCACTGGCAACGCCAGCCTGCTCGGGCAGCACACCCTTGGAAGGGATGTTCTCCTGGGTCTCCGTGGCTCTTCCAGAGGAGGGATGAATATTGCTTGGCTGAGTAAACGCGGCAGAGGGATACTGAGATCTTGCCAAAGCCGTGGACCCAGGCACTGCTGAATCCAGAGTTGGGATCATGGGGTTAGCTCTGTGCTGGACATCGCTTCCCTGACTTAGGAAAACGGGTGATGTGAATGGTTCCTTAGATACACTATGGGAAGTCAACTCTTCCATGCTTTTCTTTTTAGTGAAAGGGGCTCTCAGAAACACATCTGCTTCTTCTGGATGTCTGTGAGCCACGCTGCCCTTGGAGATAAAAGGAGCTTTGGTAAAGACATCCACCTCCTCAGGCACTTTTCTCAAGCTTCGGAAAGGAGCTGTGGCAAAAACATCTGGTTCATTAAAAACCTCCCCAGTGTGTGACTGGAAAGCAGGGAACAGCATCTCCCCAGCTCTACTCTGGGAAGACTGGGAATGGGGATCTTCTTTGGAGGCCTCACGTCTTTCCCTGGGTGCAGACTGCAGGATCCCCGTGCACAACTTGCAGGTTTCCTCCTCCTCTTCCGAATCCATCAGCAAAGGCCTGGACCCGCTGCAATCCAAACTATCTCCTTCGTGGTCTGTCCCCTCTCCTTCACTGCTGTAGAGGGAGCTGTTGCTTGAAGGCCCATCTCTTGTCAAGTAGTCTGACTCCGAGTTGTGCTGCGTTTTCAGTATCTCAGGCTGACCCTTGTACAAAGCAAGTCCATCACTGCCAGAAGGTCCTTTAGGGAGTTCAAGAGCTACAGCTGGGAAAAGGGACGGATCCCTCTGCAGACCTAAAAATGCAAGAGAAGAGTGTTACCCAACAAGCTCCAGCTCTTTAGTCGTAATGAGAATGAAAGGTTATTACACGAGAAACATCATGGTGTTCAGATATAAACCACCATCACGGATGGAAAATGGCAAGGAAAGGGAGGGCAAATAAAAGAAAATAAAAATGCCAGGGGAGTATTTAGAACACACAAACTGACACACAACTTGGCACTGCCTCACAGCTCGGGGACACCACAATTACCAGTTCTGAGATGGAAGATGTTTGACACACAAATGGGCACACCCAGCTCTCTCTCAGCACCGTTCCACAAGGTTTTCTCTGCCACCCACCACGATGACACCACGGGAAGGGTTTTCTCTTGGTAAGGTGCTGCCTGGAGTCAGGCTCCAGCAAGCAGCCAGGTTTTGGCATTGCACTCTGCACTGCTGCTTCCTGCCTGCCCCACAAATGGACAGAGCTCCAGGAGCCATCCCCGGGTACCTGGAATTACACTCGGGAACATAAAATACCCAGGGATGCCTTACAATCTGCTCCAGTAACAGACGTGATTCAAAGAAGGAAGGTCAGCCCTCAGCTTGTAATGAATCCTGGCAACTAGAGCAGCATTATTTTAAACCACTGCAAGACAAATGATTTTTAAAACTCCAGACCTTGATTTCAGATCAAAGTTCCAATGAAATTATAACAATATGGCTTGATTCCGTGTTAGTGTAATATGGCAGCGTGAGGAGAGGATGCTGTCCTGCTCCTCTCCAGTTACAAGAGCTCAAGACAGGGTTGGTTTTGCCTTTCAACTCACACAGACACAACAGAAGATCTCTTACCTTCACAGAGCTATTGGCAGCTTAGGAGTATGTCATTGACTCAGGTTAGCAAGAGGACAGGAAAAAAAGGGACATAAAAAACTAAGCAGTATGAGCTGCAGGAAGGAGGAGGGTAAGGAGGTGGTTTGGGACCCACCAGGCCATGGACTAACCAACCCCACCTGATACAACAACAGAGTCCCGGGGCATCCAGACTGTGCCCGGGGTATCCGTGCCCCTTTGCAGGCCCTTCTCCATCAAGGCTGAAGATGTGAGTTAACCCCTTCCCAGCCACTGCTCACAAAGACACAGTAGTCATTCGTTAGGCATCAAAATCGGTATTTATTGGGAAACTATTCACTTCGATACATTACACTGCTAAATAAAGACAGTGTAGATATGTGAACATTTTATAAGTTACTCTACAAAAATACTATATTTCCTGAAACCTATGTTGTCAGCAAGGGTTTAACCTTAGATGCTAATTGCAGATTACAGGAACAGTACGGCTACGGGGGTGGTTTCTTCCAGGCTGGGTATATATTTACCAGGTATTACTGTGAGATTTTGAGAATACAGGCTGAAGCAGAGCAAGACCAATTGCCACATCACACAAATGCCCCTGGATTACCCAGTCCTCACTGAAACACAGCGCCCAGGAAAACGAGGAAAGAAAAAAGGCATTTATCCTGGTGAACGTTACACCAGTGCAAACCAACGATCCGCTTCTCACAAGAACAGTGGAAACAAGTCATTTGCTCAGAATTTTCTTTTTCAAAGAGTTACTCGCATCAGTGTCTGTTTTGGTGTAAGCGATGACACTTGGGACAGAGCAAGAGGAGGGGGGACAGGATATAAGCCCCTTTGCTCAGGGCAGGAGCAGTGTGTTTCTCTCAGCTGGCAGGCACCAGCAGAACGCTCCAATATTGACAAAATTACTCTTTCCAACGCTTTTTTGTTCTCTCTGCCCATCACAAGTGAGAAGAGCACCAAACATGCTTGGAAGCAGTTTTCTCCCTCGCTAAGGGACACGCAAGAGTTGAGAATTCCTCTGGGAGGGAAAATGAAGTGATGCTCAGGTAGGAACTTCCAGCCCTTCAGTGAAGAGCTGCTTTCGCTCGGAGGCACTGGGCAATGGAGCCAGAAGGGGAGGGGGGGGCCCTGATCATCTGAAAACAACAGCAAGGGGCCCAGCAGGATTAGACCACATCAGGTTACCCGAGATGGGTCTGGATTTACTGAGGAGAGAGGAGCACCATGGACACTGCCATGTCCTCGTGTTCTCACCTTGAAGGAGGAAGACCTGGCTTCCAGACACCAGCCACAGTAACTCTCTTGGGCACCTTTTCTTTCCCCTGTTCTTGGGTTCCCCGTTTGGTTCCATTCAGCAGAAAGCAAGGGGACAGTCCCAGGCAGAGCTACATCAGGGCAGACAAGATCACGCAGCATTTTCCTCTGGCTAACATCTGGGGGGGTGTCCAACTAGACACTGGCTTTGACATCTCCTCTCACGGTTCCGAGTCTCGGATGTTAAAAAAGGGCTGAACTACATGTAGACACTGGAACGTGCAATCGAACCAAAAATCCCCAAACTCCTTTGTGCACGGGTCAGGTTAGAGGGAGCGAGAGGGGGTCAGAGCTACAGGCTCTGCAGGGGGTCATTTGGGAAGCCCACGCTGCATCACTTCAGGACTCAAGGGGACTCAATTGGCCGGTGCCCATGGATGCTTCAGCAGGTCAGGGAGCAGAGACCAGCAAGAATGAAGCACTCGAGGGACCATTGCCCAGGGAAAGGCAGTTCTGCTGTGTTCAAGAGAGAAAGTCACTCCACGGGCTGGTGACAGCACGAGAGTAAAGAACAAATCCTGTCAAACTAAGAGAAGACTTTTCTCGTTTGGAGCCCTGTCCCCTCTCTGTGATGATCCAACTCCATTCACGCCAGGGGCACTCTGTGCCTGAGGAGATACAGGCAGAAGGTTTGTGTGAATCAACACACAAAGCACCACAACCCCCGGTGCAAGAAGAGGTGCCTCTTTCCCAGGGGCAGCATTTCTAACATCTGCCTGTGCCGAGAGGGACACTCTCAAGGGTCCCCTCCTCCCCCAGACTCCCAGGATCTGGGTGTCACTCGAGGGAACCATCCCTTACATTTTCAGTGAATACTGGGGTTTTAACACACTCTCACTCCTAACAGCCGCAAGCTTTGCAGCACAAAATCTTTAGAGAAGCTTGAGCTTGTAGATAAGGTTTCTCCCTACCCCTGCAAAACATTTGGGTATTATTTTTATTCCAGGGTGAGATACATGTACTAAAGAAACAATTCCTAAACTATGCTCAGGCTCTCTCTCGGCAGGGAAAAATCTTCATAATAAAAACACTTATCCCTGGGTACAACCTGCAGGTGTTCAGAGAGCAACCCGAAAACAAGACCATTTACCCCAGTGTTTCAGCACCGACACACACAGTTCCCCCATCTTTTAAGAAAACCAGTGCACCAAAGTGGCAAAGTTCTGAAGTGACTCTCAAGAAAGCTCAAAAAAATTGAACTCTCCCTGTTAGAGGGGGCTGCAAGGAGGCAGAGCAGGCACCATGATGATGATCTCATTCCTGGCACAGAGTCCAACCCAAGGCCATCAGGGCAGACAGAGGCATCCCCAGAGTCCAAAGCTGCTCTCCCACTGAAGAACTCTGATCTCACAGACCCAGAGTTGGGAAGGTCTCAACACGTGGTAAAAGAGAACACAATTACTGCTGCGCAAGATTATTAGTTTGGCCTTTAAAAAGGGTCAGAAGACTTCTCATTCCTTCATTCTTGAAACAGCAAAGTTGGTCCCTTGTATTCCCATTCCTAGAAGCGACACCATTAACACCAATCGAGAAGCACCCCCAGCCCAGTGCTCTCAGGGGGGAGGTACTGGAGGCCAGCATCGCCGTGTCTCTGGGCAACAACCTGGACAGCAAAATTCAGCTTTTCTGCCCAAAGGCACTGCACAGGGACAGCTCTGGGAGCAGGACTTGGGCTCCAGAAGATCAGGAATGAGCAGCTGGGGACAAAGAGCGGCCTTCGGTTCTCCCCTCAGTCGTGCTGTGCACAAGCCAAGTGTTATGTGTGCAAAGCATTTTTAAGAGGCAGTTTGTGACCGTTTGAGAAAAACATAAGGTGAGTTTCTAGGGGTTAAACCTCCTCCCGTGGAGGGCAGGAGCACAAGGCTCACACATCACTCTTGTTCTTACAACAACCCCAGCCAAGCGACCCACCCTTCCTCCCGAGGCACAGCCAGACCTTTCATTCATGGAAACAGACTCCGCAGGAAGAAAGAATAAATACAAAGAAAACCTTCTTCCCCCTCAGCCCTTCAAGTCTCCGTGTCCTGCTGGAGCGATGCAGTTTGTCTGTCCAGCCTCAGCCAAACTCATCTCATCTCGCCCGACTGTTGGTACCCGAGGAGCCCGGTCGGTCTCAGAGCAGCCCCACGTGGTTCACGCTCCCCAACTCTGACCCATTCCACTGAGAATTCCCAAATTAGACAAAAGAGAAGAACTTGCTCCACACAGACACCAGTGCCACACACCGTGCCCCTGATGACATTTTCTGTAGCCAGAGGCCCCATGTGCTCCACACTTCAGGTTTGACCGCACACCCCAAAACTCACTGAACTCGCTCTTTGGGATGAATCACACCTGAACTTTCACTGCAGCAATGATTTTGGTTTTTTTTTTAAATCGATTTTTAAATAAGGTGGTTTTGGAAAAACACTGGAGGCAATAACCTGCGAACTTTCAGGCCGAAGAATGCCATCATCATTCAGTTACAGGAAGCCCCTCTAAAAATAATTTTGCTCTACCCAGATTCACTCAAGCTGCCACGGACTTGCATGAAATGGGCTGTGCAAGAATGCCAAAGGTCTGTCACGGAGCCATAGTGTTAAGATTCTTCCACCCATCTCAGACTTCTCCAGCAGGTCACACAGTACCTGCAGCCCTGGCCAAGTCCCAAGGAGCCCCTGAAGACCTGGACAGCCCCAATTCAGGAAGCTGCACCTTCTGGTTCTGGGGCAGATGCTCCCAACATGGTGGATATTGTCAGCAATAACACAAATTTGCTGATTGTGGGTGCTCATCTGGTTAAAAGGTGGGGAGGGATTTCCAAAGGCAGGGGCAGTTCAAAACCCAAGCCCCCTCGGAGAAAGCGAGAACCAACACTCAAGTTCCCACTGTTCCATTTAACATCTTGCCACCCCAAAAACCAGAGTTTATTCTTGCATCCAAAGCACAGACTTGACTTGAAAGGAAATTGCTGTGTGTGGTTGTACTTGTTGTACCCTCGTCAGGAGGATCCATCAAACCAGTCAATGCCAAGAACTCTACAACCAGCTCCAGCCTCTCAGGGCTGAAAGGCTCCTCCGTCATCTTCAGGTGACCAAAGAGCACACACCAGGCAGAGAACAGCTCACTCTGCTGGGATTTTGCTGACTGTAGGTTTATGTTTTGTTACTTAACACCACCCAGCCCCACGACCCTTAAAAGGGGACAGAAACATCTCCAATGGCTTCAAACAAGGCTCCAACCACCACTATTATGAGAGACTCATTCTTAGACCAGTTTGGGAAGGCTGGTACCAAACACCTCCCGTGGGGACACCTGCTCAAAGTTCCATTTGTTCCTTCACAGCAGCAGCTTTCACACCAACTCCTCACTTCTTTAGCACACACCAACACTAACCTAATGCCTGTAGGACAGTGACATTTTTTGGACACCATACAATTAATCCCAAATATCCACTCGTTTCACCTCTTGCATTTCCCATTCACTCCACAAATAAGTGGCAGGTATTTTCTGATGAAGGAGGTCTAGATAATAAGCAGCTCTGAAAATGTATTCTTCCATCACATTGGATTTCCCACCCAGATCCATGAACAGCTACTTGAGAAAGCAATAAAATAAACATTCACATCTGCTTATTTAATAGCATTATTAACAACCTAGTGCATTTATAATTTTTTCCAGAACCCTTGAACAAGTGCCATTAGATTTAAAATCTTAAACATTCTTTAAAAGTACTTTAATTCACAGAAATCTTTGTTTCTAATATACAGTAGATGGTTACTTTTTAAAATCCATTCTCTTTTCATATAATCTCAGTATCTGACTATACAATAACTTTCTATCTATAGTGTCTTCATGTTTTCCAGTCCAGCTTGCCTGTGCTTTAAGAATATAAAACAAAAAAATAATAAAGTTCTATCCACAATTTTACTAAGGTCATTTCCATAGTTCTCATGTAAAGCTTCTCTTGGAAAGTGCAGTATACACATGTAATGATACAACACACTTAAGCAATACTTTTATTATTAAGTGTAGGTTTTAAAAGAAGAATAATGTAGAGCAGACACAATGGATGGGAGATCTATTTACAGAATTTGTTAAACTAAGTGTTGGGGTGGGGGAAGAGCGGAGAGAGGAAAGGAGGAATCACAAACTTTGATTTCTTTCCTTCTTAGCAAGGGGTCGGTACATCCACATTTCAGTCGTTCATACTTTCACACGTGGGAAACTGCACTTTTACTAATACAGCTACATACACATACACAAGGTTAGCAGTAAGCTATTAATTATTCCACTACAGAGGAATAGTCCTTCTGTTTAGAAAGAGCTTTCAAATACAAGATAGAAATTCTGGACTTCATGACCATAAGCCAATGAAAACAAATGTAGCGTATCCAGCTGGTTGACAAACTAAGCATGTGAAGGGAAAAAGAAAAGGTAAAACCCATCACGTTGTAGCAGCACTTTTTCAAACCATCTGAACCAAGTGCATGTTTGCTCCCCAGAGACTGAGGAGTGGAATAAAGTCCACAGGAATCTTTGTCTACTGAAACAAATGGTTCCATACTCAACTGGTTTGCACTATATGCAGTTACAAGAGAAAATGGGGAACCCAGAACAGATACCAGATGCTTGACTAAATCCAGGATTAAAAATAGACAAACAACCGTAGGACAATTTGTTTCATACACAATTTACAGGAGGTTGGGGGGGATTTTCTTTTTCCAGTCAAACACAGCAAAGTCACAGAAAATACATCTTCTGCTGCCACAATGCCCTTTTCATCCAGAAGAGGTCAACAAATTGCTAGTCACAGCCATCCTCACATGTATTTGGTTCAAAACCTTATTATATTTCACTCAGGGTCATTTTTGCAGCTTTAACAATCTGTTCTGGTTTGGTTTTTTTCTTTTTTTTTTCCTTTTTCTTTTTCCCCCTCCCCAAGGAAGCGCAGTTCATTCACAAGCAGGACTGTTAAACAGCAAACCATGATTTGGGGGCAGTCCAGGAAACTCTCTTCATCTGCACCATCACCAGAGGTACTGGGTAAGACTACTGCAGAGGAACTCGGGCCTTCCTCCTCCTCCTCCTCCTCCTCTGAAGCACATCCTGGCCCATCTAGAAACATCGGCTGCCCTAACCCGGATTCTGCAGGAGAGGGATGTCCCTAACCCCATTTCACCTGCCCCTTCATTAGGAAAACAGGACCAAAACAAAAAAAACCAAACCCCAAAACCACAAATGCAGAGATTGAAACACAGTTGTTCACACACTAGTCTAAGGAGAGAGGAGTCTGTTGCACGCAGGGATCATACAGCAGCTACAATTATCTACTTCATGTACAGTTAGGCTTTCCACGGCGCTCCCTTCAGACACAGGCTAGCAAAGACAGTGCAGAAGGAACCACAATGGGATTTTTACCAGCTTTAGAGAGGACTACCTGGAGGATCAAGACAGATTCTTTCCCAGCAGATGGGAAGACAGGGAGAAAGGTGGGTGACTGGCTCCTGTTGGCAGATTGGTTTTTTCTTTTAATTAAGGAAAAAGAAAAAAAGTAAAAAAAAAAAAAAAAAAAAAGGCAGCCCAAAAGAACCACAATGGAAGATAACTCTTCTGGAAATGAAAACGAAGGATTAGGTACGTTACAGAAACTGCATCTGCTACTGTGTCACTGCTACAGGTCTATGAGCTGATCCACCAGCAGTAAAGACCTGGCTATGTTGGGAAGACTGGACTCAGAGCTTCCACTGTTGTTTCTAGAATGCCCACCTGAAAGTGTGAGAGATAGGAATTCAGTATTGAACAGGACACACACACATGACAGTTTCAGATGTTCAAGAGCAAGCAAGCAAGAAAAAAGTCAAAGCAAAACAGAAAATTTGCTCAAGCTTTTCTCATCGTGATAGAAACAACATTCCCCTGCTCGTTCCTCCACCCGCTCCCCCCACACCGAGCTCACTGACTGCCTGGAAAAACATCACAGCAGCCAACAAATCTCTACAAAACATTTCTTTTGCCCAGGTTTCTCATCCAAGCTGCAGAATGCTGTCCTTCCTAAAGGATCTATAGAGGGATTACAAGAACTCCTTATAGAAAGGACTGGTCAAAAGTTTTAGATCCTGAAAACTAGTTGCTGCTTTAAGAGCATCCTTGAATTGGCAGCTACTCCAAGGAGAGCTGAGCTGTCATGTGACTTCCTCTAATTAGTACTTTCATATTGAAGGGAAGATGCCCCTCCTTATTCAAGGGAGTCTGGTTTTTGGCCTGACTTTCTGACTTTCAGCAGGAGCAGAGTTTTCTAATGTCTGAGCACTTTTGCTCACGAGTGTTGGTCTCTAAAAGCCAGCACTAGATGCAGAGCTAGTCCAGCCCAGCTAGTCCAGTCCAGCCCAGCTAGTCCAGTCCAGCCCATGGCTGCTGTGAACAAAAAGGGGAGTTAGGGAAGTAAAAAAAAAACAAAACAACAAACCCACCAAAAAAAAAGAAGTTCTACCATCAAACTAAAAAACTAATAATAACCACAACCAAAACAAAACCAAAAGAAAGGGAGCCCTGGAGGATGTTTATAAACCTATACTCACATATGGAAAGTTGTAATCCAAGCTTTTGACCCGTGTGACTGCAGAGGAGACCATCTGACTGACTGCAAAGCCCTGCCTGCTTCTGTCCCCCCAAGAGCTACAAAATGCAGCACAATGACTTCTTTTAAGGAAACGGTGCTGCTGCTTAGACCTAACCCTGCTCAGGACTCCACGTTAAGGGGCTGTAGGTGACAGGAATGCTGTAAAAGGAGAAACCTTCCAACCTCTGTCCTAAGGACTCTGCTCCAAGTGCTTCAAAGGAGGTGGGTGTCATACACCAAACTTCTCACGTTCAGCTCCCACAAGCACCTTTGAAAGACACGTTTCAGAGTCGGAAGGGAAAAACCCCTCATTTTCAGCAGGAGTCTCAGACTTATAAAGGGTTATCATCATCTCTCCTTCTTGTGCCTCATGCCAAGGTCACTTAGAAGTCAAAGGACCCCCTTCTACTGGTTTGAAAGGTAAATAAGAACATCGGAGAAAGCAATTCTCCTTTGCACTGTAGCCACCTGTGTGCCCTCCCTGGCAGAAACTACTTCATGGGACCCAGCGAGGCTTCACATCTACTATCTCTTTGGCCATGCAATCTTCTCACAAAAGAGAATTTAGAGAAACTTCAAGGCCAATGTACATCAGAGAAAGACTAAGTTCACTGAATACTATAGTGACAGTATCTTACAGTTTACTATTTGAATGATTTCACATGTGCTGCAGCACCACTGCCCCACAACTTTTCTTTCGTTCCTTCCCCTTTTCACCCCAAATCCTGGCTTACCTTGTGAATTTTTGGATATCAACACTGGAATTGGGTCAAACTCATCTTCTGTCACTTTTTCAGAGCCCTCAGGAGCATCAAAGCCTGATATCAGGTTAGTATCTTCTGCAGCAGAAAGGAGAAACACCAAAAAGGAAAAGAAGCAAAGATAGCAGAGAAGGCTGGTTAGAATTGCTAAAAACGTGTTAGAACATCTTTATGCTTTCAGAGAAGGGGTTTAGTAGCAGGAGTTTCATTTAAAGGGTGAAATAAAGTTGGTAAGTCTTTGGTAAAGAAGGTAAGAAGTAAGAAAGCCAATTAAATACAAAAGTGGAGGGAAGATGGGGGATAGAAACAAACCAAAAAGTGAGCCAAGTCATGAGAACCAGAATAAGCTTCAGCCAATATGAAGGTTTAACCTTAGTTCAAAGCTGTGGTAAAAGCCTAAGGCTTAAGTTCCCAAGGGCTGAAGGTATTCTCTGTCAGCATCCAGTGGCTGTCAGATACTGGTACTGCTCAAGAGCGCAGTCAGGCTCTCCAGCGACCAGCTCTCATGCACATGGAGAAGAAAAGGGCTGGGAAAAAATAACACAGAAGAAATTCCAGTCACCTACATGAGACAAAACCCCTGAGCTTTCACCTAGAGTAATAAAAGAAGAAGTGCAACATGAAGTCAGATTTCCAAGGAATTTAAGTGCCTGAATATGTAACTAGATACCGAGAGCGATTTTTTGAAGGCCCCTAGAGCAGTTCTGGCACATCATTCCATCAATTTCAAACCACGTCAACTGCAGACACTTAGACACTTGGTGGGAGGCACTTTCAACATCTCCACAGCAGATGAGACATTTATCTGCCTTATCAGGCAATTACATACCTTTAGGGACTTTCACACCCTCCCTGTGCATCACCATTTGTTACTTTAGGCACCTGAAATATCTTTCAAAATCAGGTCCTCAATTAGTACAGGAAATATTTCTGAAAGCCCAGCAAGGACATATACAAGGAACAAGAATGTTCCTTTTTGATCCTATAATGAATAACAGCTTTTTACCCAAAGCTGAAAGAGAAGCTAACAGGTTTTGTGGGAGATGATGCAAGAAGCCACATGTGCAAATACACCATCCTCTGGAGGATCAGACCCAGAAAAACCTGCAGGAGTTTTATAGAAGACTAGACTATAAAAAGGTCAAAACCACAAAAACCTTTCACCTTAACAGAAAGTCTCATCTTGTCATCACTCTGTGTCTGGAGTTATTTATTTGTGGCTCTTCTCAACCTACCTGGGAGCCTTCACAAACAGGCCATTTCCATTTCAGCCCATTCATACACACAATTGCTCACAGCTCCATTTGCTCTACGAGAAGCTCCTGAAGGAGCATTGCTTAATTATGGACCATCTTTCTTAAGGAGAGAGAAAGGCTGATGAGTGGCTCTGTCTGGGCAAAACTCCAGAAGTGTTTGAGCTCACCTCAGTGGCTGCATATTCACCATCAGGAGAAGAATTCTCCCCTCTCACGTGCACACTGCTTGGGGCCATAGTGAGAAAATGCAAATTAAGGAATCCTGAAGGCTGAGCAAAAATTCAGAGGCCAGAAAACAGCTCAGTAAAGGACAAGGGAAAGGATGCTATGGCATCCATATGTCTATTCCCAGACCGTGGCTGCTTTTCCAAGCTCTCCTGGCCCCACTGATACCCTGGAGCTCCACAGGCTGGTTACAGCAGTGTCTGCCCCCACAGGGGCTTCACACCACCAAAGACAAAGCAATTGAAAAGAAAAGCTTGAGCCAGATTTAGAGTTAATGACCACAGCTGTAAAAGCAGGGTTTGAAAAGAAGGCAGAAATGAATATTGGAAGATTTTAATATTTTGGCTCCCCACCCCACTAACAGAAGTCTCATTTTCCTTGTCAAATGTGAACCCTCCTCATTGCAAAGGGAGCAGCAGGGCATCCTGGGAGAGCAGGAGTCTGTTAATTCATTTCTTCATTAAGTCACACCAACGACGTTTTGGTTTTGCTGTGTTCCAGACATGGAGTAATAACATTGTCCTCGACATACATTTCAACCCATTTACTCAAAATAAAGTGGTGTGGAAGTGTATTATAGCAATGAGCAATTACAACGACTGCTTGTTCAAACTCAAAAGCTCTATGAAAAAAACAAACTCATTTTGAAGTGCCATCAAGTGTAAAAAAATGATTACAGACTGTTTGTACAGCCATTCCTCTGAGGAGAGATCTGTTCTGTTGCTATAGGGATACTTACCAAATGAGCTAAGCAAAACCCATCATCAAGGGGCACCCAGCATCTGTGCTCTGGGCCTCTCTTCAAGACAATAAATAGCACAGAAATCCCAGGCTCCCTCTCACCAGAGGGGTGTCCATGCACTACCCAGTGCTCCCTACAGGCTTGGCTTAAGTGAGAGCCATCTGGTAACATTTGGCAGTGACCCCAAGGGACACATGAACCACTCACGACTGCTTTAGCCCACGTGTGCAAGAGCAGAGCAGGAAAATTCACGTGCAAGTTGCACTCCAGTAGCTCTTCGGAACACCCCAGCGCCACCGCTCCAGCCACACGGCGTGGAGAGGGCCTGGATTTCAGCTGGATGCTCTGCAGCTTAGGGGGAAAATAATTAAAGAAAAAAATAATAAAGAAACATCTGAGTTAGGACCAGCCTCGCAGGGTCCCCTCCTCTCGCTTGTTAGTGGAAAGAGAACAGAACTCCAACCACCACACGGTATTTCCACAATTCCACTTCAGCTCAAATACTGACACACTTGCAAGGGCTGATCTGCAGCTCTTGGGAATCACCACACCTTGTCTCCTTCTGCTCCCCTTTTTTGTGTGCTTACAAAACCACTCCATTTTCCAGTTGGATGTTGCACTTAGACTTTCATTCCTCTTTGCTGTGATACTCCAGAACCTTCTCCTGACCACCTCTGGAAAGGACAACATTCTCTAGATGAAGGAGCTCAGTCACACACCTCCTTTCATTTCAAAAGCCTGTGACACCAGTAGAGATGATCATCAGGCTCCCTTCCAGAATGAATGATGCAGCAGAAAGCCAGGTCTCACATCCCATATGCAAAAAGTGAGGCTGTGGACACTCACTTCCAGACCTGAAGAAGGGCTGTGTACAAAAGCCCACCCTTCAGGCCGACTGTATTCCTTCTGCTGTATCCCTGCCTCACAGAAGATGCCATCTGTCTTGGCAAACCTCATCTTCACAGTCAAGCTGAATATTTTTATCTATATTTTTCCCCTTAGTACTTCAACACTCATTCCAAGTTTCACCAGCTTGGGAAGAAAACAAAATAATGGCTTAGGGAGGAGAGAAAAAGGAACACCACCAGAATACAGGTCAGAGCATCTTGTGGTGTAAACTGGTACCAGCTTCACCCCGTGCTTGGTAAAGACCGTGTCCTGGGCCTGGTTAGGTGTTAAGAGACAGGGGGACAGTTTACCTTTGTGAGGTTGAGTTGCGAAAGCTACGGGAGCAAACTCATCCAAGAGGTCAGCAGCAGGGTTAGAAAGCAGAGAACAGTCAAGCAGAGAGTCTTCCCCAGTGAGAGAGTCTGAATGCAGGTTACCATCCAGCACGGGCAGCGTTAAACAGGACACAAACACCGTTAAGCTCATAGTCTCACATTCCCCTTCCC